>JAKTZT010000026.1:0-53418 GCA_030578955.1 Hemisphaericaspora insectamans | reverse complement strand
ATTTGTGAATTCATTATAATTGTATTGTTGTTATATTGATATTTATGTCCTATAACTATATAAAAATTATTGACAGTTTTGAAAAATAAAAAAATCTTTGAAGTTTCATAGTTTTTTTTATTTTTTATCTTCTTTAATGATTTTTTGATTTTGTTTATCACGTGCCCGGTTATTTTCGGTTATTTTCGGGTTTTTGTACAACCGTTAATTATCTTCAGACGAACTCGAACCTAACCGTAACGTGTCAAAATGTGACTCGAAACCGAACCGAGTCGAGTAACCGGAAAAACTCCGGTTTATATCCGATTATGATTTACATCCCTGCTTCTGAGTTCTAGTTTATTTTTTGTCTCTTTAGCCGCTTTGTATATTATTTTTTCATGCAAATCTACGCAAATCTATACCACGAAGTTACATAATTGAATCTTTAAGATGTCCCCGTGCGGACATTGGAGATTTCAATATATCCTAAAAAAAACTTCCAGACAAAAATTACGGCCCTTATTAACCTACATACTAAAGAAATAATCCCGCAATAATAAATGCACCAGCAACACCTCCGAAAGAACCCTTCATGGTTGGACTAATATTTGATGAAACTTTGGAAGCGACATTTGTGGTTGAATTATGGGCCGCAGTACTGCCATGCTCTATATTAGAATCATTATCAGAAGTCCCTGTTGTGGTAGAAGTAACAGCGGTAGTCAATTTTGCAGTAGTACTTTCTTTTGGAGTAGTTTGATCTTGTTGTTTAGTTGAAGAGACAGCGGTAGGTTTTGCAGTGTTGGGAGCAACTACCTTACTTGTGTAAGAAGACTGTTCAGATTTAACCACACTACTGCTATCTGGAGCAAATCCAATTATAAGGGTATTACCAGAAGTTCTAGTATAAGTTCTACCACCTTCAGCAGTTGCTGCACCAGTTAATTGTTGTTGAGTTGTCCCACCAAAAGTGACAAATCCAACTATATCATCACTACCGGAAAATGCACTAGCATGAATTCCCAATTCGTCATCCGGGTCTTGAGAACCATTGTCACCTTCATCACTTCCACCACTACTACTTCCACTACTACTTCCATAGTAACTATATATGGTGTTTTGATAAACACTATATAATCCATTGTCACTACCACAACTGTCCTTATCAAATCCGGGACATTCGACATTACAACTCTCGTCAGTTTCTTGATTGGTTGGGAGCTCGGTTAAACAGATACATTTCTCTTGTTGGAGACCAATGTATGGATATCCTAAACATTGGTTACCGCAGGGTCCAGGCGCTTGAAAAATGTAGTTTGGCGTCACAATTTCGTTTGTTATTGAGCTATAACAACCTACAAACTCGTCAGAAGCCTGTGAAAACGTGGCTAAAGCGATTAAGATTGCTAACAGAGCTTGGGATTTCATTGAATTGGAGTTGGTTAAGTTGGTTTCAATCGCAAAAAAAAGAAAGATATGAATGGTTTTATTTGAGTTTTTGCGATCAGATATTTTTAAAAATTTCTTTTTTTTTCTTGGCTTCGTGAAATAATAAATAATTTTTGCCATCGGAGATATGCCAAAAATAGATTTTCGGAAAAAAAGATATTCCGATGCGAAATTTGATCTTTGTACACAACATATCCAATTCATCTAAAGTATTATTGTCTATTGCACCTATACAACTATCTATTAATGAATCTATTTTTTGATCTTTTCATCTATAGTAGAGTAATAATGGCCAGCCATTTCTTTAACCAATTTTTCATCTACAATCATACAATTTCTCATATACTCTTTACTCGTAAGTACCAACTCATTGTACATTATCATGCGAGGTCTAGGCTTCACTTTATATAATGAAGATGATGGATGAATAAAACATCCAACACTTCCTCCTCCCTTTAACTTCATATATCCATCTCCCATTTTATTCAATTTGACAACATTCATAAAAAATCCACCAATGAGTGCCTTTTGGATCATTCTGTTGTTGCTTATAGGCTCAGTGGTTTGTTGGGCTGACAATTCAATTCCAATCTTTTTCACTAATTTAATAAGTTGATCATATACATTCTTAACTCTTCTCATTGTTTTATACTGAATGAAATAATCTTCACACCATGTTTTTGAATATCCTACATCACACCAATCTTGCCAGATTTTCATTAGCATCAATTGATCTCCTAATTCATTCGCAAACTCTTGTTTTCGTTTATCTGCCAATTCCTTTTTATCCTTGGGTCTATAGAATAAATTATTCAGTTCATTAAGCATAGCAATTATCCCCACAATTGACTTAGTCACATCAAATTTCTCACTTAATAATATACATTTGGTCAAAACTGGATCAAGGGGGAATTCACTCATTTTATAACCAGTCTTTGTCAATCTCCCTTTTGAATTTAATGCTCCCAATGCATATAATAAATCTAAAGCCTTCATAATTGATTCTTTTGAAGGAGGATCCATAAATTCAAACCCAATGAGATCATTAATACCCAATGATAATAACAACAAAATCACATTAGTTAAATTACTTCTCAATATTTCTGGCATTGGTGATTTCTCCAACTCATTATAAAATGACCATTTTGTAAATAATCGAAAACATTTCCCAGGACCAACTCTACCTGCTCTACCTGCTCTTTGATCAGCACTTGCACGTGAACATGGAACTACTACAAGTGATTCCATTCCCGTAGCAGGGTTATATGTTTTCTGTTTTACATATCCCGGATCTATAACATAACAAATTCCATCAATGGTGATTGAAGTTTCGGCAATATTTGTAGCAAGAACGACTTTTCGAGTTCCCTTTGGAGTGGGGTCGAATATTTTTGATTGGAGTTCAGGAGGAAGGTTGGCATAGATTGCAGTTATAAGCATAGGATCAATCGTATCTCCTAGTTTTGCAATTGCGTCATAGAGCATATCCTGGAGTGATTCGATTTCTTCTTGACCAGTTAGGAATACTAGAATATCACCAGTAGGTTGGGTCATATGGATTTGAAAGATTGTCGTTATACATGCTTGTAAATAGTTTGCTTCAGGCAGTTTCGTGTAGTGTATTTTCACTGGGAATCTTCTACCAGGGATATTTAGTATTGGTGCCAGGTTGAAAAAAGTAGAAAATTGTTCAGCATTGATTGTTGCCGATGCAATTATGATTTTTAAATCACCTCTAGTTGTTAGAATATCTTTTAACAATGACAACAAAATCTCAGTGGAGATTGTTCTTTCATGTGCTTCATCAATCATAATTACACTATATTTCGACAAATTGGAATCATGTAAGAATTCACGTAGTAACATCCCATCAGTTACATATTTGATTAATGTAGAATCACTTGATTTATCATCAAATCTAATAGTATATCCAACTTCAGAACCCAATTTAACATTCATTTCATATGATACACGGCTTGCTATAGAAGTAGCAGCAACTCGACGAGGTTGTGTACATGCCACCATTTTATTATTCCGACAATATCCTGCTTCAAAAAGATATTGAGGTAATTGAGTAGTTTTACCTGACCCAGTCTCCCCAACAACAATCATTACTTGATTGTTTGCTAGTGTATCAAGGAATTGTTGACGGTATGAATATACTGGTAAACTTTTCCTTATCTTTTCAATATCATCTAATTTTGCTTGAAGTATAGATGTTTCTGGCATCATTTCATCACCAGGTAATTCCTCGGCATCATCTTCTTCATAGTTTACAAATTGAGATTCATCAAAGACAAATTCATATTCTTGATCACCATCATCCAAGATCTTATCTTCAGTTTGAAGTACGAGTTGGCTAGCCTTATTAAATTGTTCAGTTTCCCAATTGATAGATTTATAAGGGTCCGATGGTTTTTGGTGGAGTAAATCACGTTTTGATTTTGGTTCTTGAGGAAGTGAATATTCTTGGGAAGAATTGGGTTTCTTTTTCTTGTGATGATATGGTCGTTCATATTGATGTCGTATTCTTTGAGGAGGTGTTGCAATTAGTTCGGTTGTCTCTGGTTGTTGTTCTTGTTGTTCTTCTTGTTTATGTTGGGCTTGTGGTTCGGGAATAGGGTGTGGTTTCTCACCTATATCGTCTTCACTGAACTCATACAGAAGGCGTCTTCTTCGTACCCCTTTTCCAGTCTGAATCTGCCCACTCATATTGTTTCGTTGTGGTTGTGTCTAACTGAGTTGGTATAATTAGATTTAGTTTTTCACAAAAAAAAAGGAAATCTTCTACCACGATGAGATTTTTGTTCTCGCGCCACAACAACAAATCCCCCCCTCCCAAATCAAACAAAAAAAAAGAGATCATCGCAACTCTCTCCACCTTTGCAAAAACAAATTGAGGAAGGGAGAGGGCTACCGCCATAGCCAGTTAGACCTAACTTGTATTTTTATATTCACAAAATATGGCACCTACTGATACAGAAGAGAGACCACGAAGATACAGTAGAATTGCCCCAGAACATAGCCTTTCTAGTTCATTCATCTCACAATCCAATGAAGAATTTGCAATTGAAGATGATTCGCCTGGTCCATCAACAACAACAACACAAATAGCAGCGTATATACCTCCTTGGACAGAACCTTATATTATTGGAATAGCTGGTAATTCAGGTCTGGGTAAGACTTCCTTATCCCAAAAAGTTATTCAAATCATTAATCAACCTTGGACCATTTTGTTATCATTTGATAATTTTTATAATCCCTTAAATGAAGATGAAAGAAAACAAGCCTTTGCTAACAATTTTGATTTTGATCATCCGAATTCTTTAGATTTAGATTTGTTAGTTGAAACAGTTGAGAAATTGAAAAGAGGTGAAAAGGTAAATATTCCAGATTATTCATTTAATTTACATAATAGAACTGAAAAGACTCACACAATTTATGGTGCTAATGTTATTATTATTGAAGGATTATATGCTTTATATGATCCTAGATTATTAAAGATGATGGACTTGAAGATTTATGTTCAAACTGATTTGGATATTTGTTTAGCTAGAAGATTAACTCGTGATATCTTATATCGTGGACGTGATTTAGCAGGAGCAATTAAACAATGGGAAACATTTGTTAAACCAAATGCAGTTAAATATTTAAACCCAACTATGGATAATGCGGATTTAGTTATACCTAGAGGATTAGATAATACTATTGCCATAAATCTTATGATTAAACATATTGAATATCAATTGATTAAGAAATCAAGAGATCATTTAAGAAGATTAAAAAATTTGGGTTTAAATATGAAATTTGATATAACTCAATATAATGTTCATATCTTACCCAATACAAATCAAGTTCGAGCAATAAATTCGATTTTATTTAATGAATTGACTCCAAGAGGTGAATTTATATATTTCTTTAATAGAATTGCTGGATTATTAATTGAATTAGCCCAAGAAAATTCACAAGAATATGAACCCATTGATATAGACACTGGTGTTGCAACATATAAAGGACTTAAACCATTATATCAATATATTGCAATTAGTATAATGAGAAGTGGTGATTGTTTTATGAAATCCATAAAGAAATCAATCCCCGATATTCCAATTGGGAAATTATTGATTCAAAGTGCTTCTACTACTGGTGAACCTCAATTACATTTTGAAAGTTTGCCTAAAGATTTAGTTAATAACAATAACAAAATAAAGATTATGTTATTTGATTCCCATATCATAAGTGGTGCTGGAGCAATTATGGCAATTCAAGTTTTAATTGATCATAAAGTGAAAGAAGAAGATATCATATTTATATGTTATTTATCTACTGAGATTGGGATTAGAAGAATATTAAATGTCTTTCCTAAAGTTAAACTCATAATCGGGAAATTGTCCAATATAGACATTGATGAAGATGGTAAATCACAATCACCACCTTATTATAATCAAGAACAATTTTTGGATTCCCATTGGCATTTTAGAAATAGATTTATAGATAGTTTATACTTTGGAACTGATTAAAAAAAAAAATGAAACCCAGTTTAGTTATTTATATCATAACTATACATATAAAACTGTTTTATACAATCCAATATAAATGAAAGTCTCCACCTTTCTTTGACCAGGAGAGAAAAGGTTACATTACTAAGAAGTACACAACAGCATTGTGCGCAGCAAGTAGACAAAGCGGAAGCAGGTGGGGGTCGGACTAGTATTAGCTGGCAAGATTGGTTGTTTATGTTGTTTTAACTCTCTATACTCTTTTTGATGTGCTGTTGGTGTATTTACAATACCTTAGGATGTTCAAACCTCAATGCGATTGAATTCCGCCTTTTATGATTCCTAAATTGAAAACAGTGAAGTTTATCATCAAGATTAATTAATGGTCTATTACCATCAGAATTTGTGCTTGTTGTAGTTACTGTTTGATACATAAATGAAGAAACCGTATTTGTTCTATGGAAAGTTTCATTCAAATCATCAGTACTTCGATCCAGACATCTTGCACGACTCTTAACATGTGAAACTTCATCACTAAAATTATTTAAATCACAAATTGATATTTTTCGATTACCTAATCTAGTAAGAAGTTGTTTAGTTGTCATAGATTCTTCATTTACCATATTAGGTTCTGAATGTGATCGGATATGTATATATTCATTATTGCAACCAACATTTGCAATGGTATGTGTTGTTCCGTCTGGGGTGGGAAGTCCTAATGAATCAGAACTTGACAGAGGAGACCCTTGCAATGACTGTAGTTGCAGAGCCGAGTCCGATGTACGAGATATACTTGAATTTCTCGAACTATGAAGTGCATTATATGACCTAGAAGTTATGTTATTATTATAAATCAAAAATGCATTGAGTGGGTGATTAGACGTAGACTCAATGGGTGACTCAATAGCTAATGAACATTTGCGAGACGACATCGTCAATGTGTTTTTGCGAATATATATATCCCAACTGTGGTTTTGAGGGGGGCGATCTCAAAAAAAAAGGACTGTAACTTTGATCTTTTTTTATATAGAAATAGGATTTCCCATATATTATTATTGCTGTTTTGTTATTTATTACTTTAATCTGCTTAACAAAAGCATAATCCGTTAAACACTAAATAAAAAAAAACTAGAAAAGAGAGAGGGATCACCGCTTTTAAATAAGTCGGCTCTGCCCTCTCTAAAATAAAACCTTAAAATGTCTCTCTGCAAGAAAGAAAAAAAAGACCCATATCGAAATAAACTCAACAAAAAAAAAAATACCAAAGTCAGCCTTAAGTTTTAATTATAATATTTATTTTTTAAGCAAACTTAATTAATTTAATAATTAAAGTTTTTTTTTTTTCAACACACACGCCAACCACATTTTTTTTATCTTTGGTATTAAACCTTACTCAGTCTTCGAAACAAGAACGATAGCCACGGCATTACCTTAATATCCAAAAAAAACACAAATTATAACCCCAAATCTGATCTTGTTCCAAATCATTGGTTTAAACGAATAAAGCACAGAATGATCATTCTTATTCACCTTTGATTTGCGGGTGAAAAATCCCGCTAAACAAGAAAAAAAAAATAATTCAATATTTTTTAACCAATGCGTGTCCTGCTAAACATTAAAAAATGTCGCGCTTTTAACACATTTTTCGACCATTTCGAACAACTCAGCCGAATAAAAATACCGATTGACTAGTTTTTAACTCAGGAATCTCGCCGCCTCATGAATAGTTATAGAAATGAGGCATTCTGGCTGAAGATAACAGCTTAATCTGATTCTGAACTGTCCTGGATGTAGGCGTGGTAAGGTAACATATCGAAATTTTTCAAAGTGGAAAATAGGGGGTAAAGCCAAAAATAATGTGACGATTCAAATGAGACTTCTAGAAAGAGATACCTGCATTTTTTTCAACTTGAAAGAATTAGCTTAAGTTGCCGGTTGTGGTGTGTGGTATTTGAAAAGAAGTTGTGTTAGCAAATGAGCATCAGCAGACAGCTCTAGCCGATGTGTGGGGGCCGTTTATTGTTTTTACTCTCGCATTCACACACAAAAAAAACACAATAATCAAGGGAACAATTGAATTGCTTTTTACCCAACACATTCTTCTTCTTTGGTCTTACCGGTTATCATCCCCATTGTTTCCTACAACCTTCAGTATTATCAATTTACAAATAAAAAATTTGGATAAACCCATACAATTAAAAAAAAAAAAGAACAATCTGATCAGTGTTTTGCGCAAATTAAATTTTCTGTCAATTTCCCCATTTTCTACTGTGGCTAGCAAAAAACCCCAAACTAAGCAAACTCGCACATCATGAGCAAACCTGTTCCACAAAAACATTGCTAATTTTGTCTAGCAAGTTTGGTTGTGTTCGCAATCTAAAGAGGTTGAATCTGATACTTGTTGGACAATATCGTATAGAAGCTATTGGGAAATATAATTATGCTAATAGATGCCAAGTGTGAGTCAAATATCATAGCGCATCAATAACATGCAGATGTCGGCCCATTGCCACAATAGCTCGCCTAGTTTGCTAACAGATATTTTGCAGCATTTCTTTTTTTTTGGAGTTTAGTTGCGAAAATTTTTTTAAACCTTGCAGTTGAAACACAAAGCCCACAAAATGTCGCACACTAACAAAAAAAAAACATCTCGTCCCTACTGCTGGGATAGTGCCTTACGTTGCCCTCAATTAACGTTAACAAGCACGTTCTTGCATAACATTTCAAGCAAGAAAGCTGGTTTGCGAGGAGAGAAATTTCAGTTATATTCCTTAATTACTACCATTTAGTTTCAATATGAATTCTTTTACATTGGCTAGTATATGACGTAATGGATTTCATCACCCCTCGATTTCATCTTTCTAGTATTTTTTTACTAAACGGCATCGAGATTGGTTATCGAAAGATAAAATGATGTCAACTTTACGTTCCCCTCGCTTGGGATTACATCAGTGAAAAAAAAACACTATTTTAGATAAGGATTCGAAGTTCCAGAACCAATGAAATTTGAAAAAGATATTTTATTTGGTAACTTTACCCAGATGGCTCTCTTCGGGTTTTATTTTTTAGATCAAAATATGTATGAATGTTCTAATGGCTTAGCCGGCAGAGCTGTCATTTCCACTTGAACAGCGATGAAGTTACTTTTCTATGGAACTGGAATGGCTCACAAATCTCTTTTCTCCTAAGTATTTGCCAAAAGACTTTACAGATATTATTCAGGCGCTAAGGGACAATATGTCTTCAAAGTCAAAGTGCGCATTACAATGAACATTAGATGAGGCATCGGCAGGATAGGCTGTCAGATTTACTTCTAGGTCATTTATTCTGAAAAAATAATCAATAAAAATACAATTTTCCTTATAAAAAAAAATTCTATGATGGAATGTTTGTTTTCTTCTTTTCTTTTATTGGAGGCTTTAAACTAAATCCATCGGTCATCTCGATACAAAAGGATTGGTGACATCAAGAAACTTCATTTCCGCATTGGAGATCCAAAACTATTTTATAAAAAAATTCTTCCAAAAAGATGCGGTGGGGGAGGGGGGTTGGTTTCTTTTCCAGAAGAATTTAATCATGTTCGATATAAGAGGAATAATGTAACTTTTTTTTAATCCAAAATTGTTGCAAAAAAAAAAAAAAAAATTCTTTGCATGATATTTCCTAATTCGAGAATTACGAGAAAACACATTTCAATTCCCAAGTTCAGCGCATACGATTTTTTGCATTTCAGTTTCTTTTATAAAATGGTTCATCAGATTTGTGAAACACTCCTGTACGATATGGAGAGTTTGCAATCCCAATGTTATTTGCATAATATTAGATCAAAGGTTTCTCAACAAAGATTAAGCGAAGTAAGTGAATCTATTTGATCAACAGGAGTATTTCTTTAATCCAAAGAAACTAATAAGGGTCAAACAACAGGCTAGTAACTATGAAATAACTTTGGTCAAGCATGTGCTTGCTTTCGAAGCTATCAATGAACAACATCCATCTTACCAGCCACTTTGCCAAATAATGCGATGGGTAACTGATTATCTCATTATCTGATACATGGTAAATCATTTCTGAGCAGAGCATAGATTTACAAATGTATGGAGCGTTCCGCCAAAGTTTGATTGTTGTGAACTTGCATTGATTTCTGGGGGAACTGAGAAACAGATAGTCAGTTCTTATACTGTGCACTATATCAAGGCTTTTCTTGCCGGCTTAAACCGCGTACACCCGAAATAAGTGATCCTGTAATAAAACAAAAAAACCCTGCCCGAAAACCAAATTGTTGGGGCCAAAAAAGTTCTTCGCAGTTACCGGAGGTACACCACCGAAAAGATAACTGTAAGGCATTTTATAAGATCTTGATTAATAGAACATTTCACTACTTCGCAAATATATCTCCGATTACACATAGTTACAATTGGTGCCTTGAATGTAGTTGACAAATGAAATGAAGAATAATTGATGGTTTTGTGCAAATATGGAGGATATGTATAAACTGGTGGAGTGGCTCCTATAAGTACTTCGTTGAGTTCTCTTCTCATATTTTGGAAAAATGACCAGCCCAACACAATCGAGCTTGCTACCAAATCCATTGTAACACTACAAGCGAGGGACGAACCACACCGTTTCATCATCTATTATTACTGCTACATCCAACTAGAAGAAGTTAAAAATCGTACCACTTTTAAGTATAGATACCTTATTCGAACTATAAAGTTCCCCCTCTTCACTTTTTTTTCCACTGGTTGAATTAATTGACAGTAATTTATTTATTTTTTTCTACCCCAGATCAAATTTAAAGTTTTCAATAAGATTCCATCCGGGTAACACATTCATATCTCCACTAAAACTTTTTTTTAACGAAAAGTTAGTCAAGATTTTTTTTTTTTTAATTTGATAAAAACTTAAAATATAGAGTTCCATTAGATAGTTTTAATCCATTGTACATTAACTGCGTTTTTATTCGTTGTTGCATTAGAAATCCTTTTCCACCATATAAGTTTTAATATCCTAGGCATAGATCCACCCCCTTTCCAAAAGTTCATATATATAGGAAAGATGATAGGCGTAATTCCCATCTCGAACAGGTACAATAATTACCAACAATTATTAACTAAAATGGCTCCAACAAGACTTGTTGAAACTACTAGACGTCTGTTATCCACATTCAAACCAGCTCCACCTTTAACTATTAAAGATATTAATCAACACACAGTAGAGGCAAAGTATGCTGTCAGAGGGAAAATCCCCATTATTGCTGATGGTTTGTCCGAATTGATCAAGGCAAATCCGTCAAGTCATGGTTTGCCCTTTCACAAGATCATTAATGCAAATATTGGTAACCCTCAACAATTGGATCAACGTCCTTTGACTTGGTATAGACAAGTATTATCAATTTTACAATATCCTGGCCTTATCGAAGCAGATGTTGGATATCCCAAGGATGTTGTTGAAAGAGCAAAAACCATTCTTGCACATGTTGGATCTATTGGCGCTTACAGTCACTCTCAAGGTGCCCCTTATTTACGTCAATCTGTTGCTGAATTTATCGAGAGAAGAGATGGCTATCCATCCAACATCAATGACATTTACTTAACATCTGGTGCCTCCACAGCTGTTTCTTACTTGATTCAAATTTTGTCCGAAAATGAAAATTCCGGATTCTTGATTCCTATTCCCCAGTATCCATTATATACCGCATCCATTGCATTGAACAATGCTAAGCCAATAGGTTATTATCTTGATGAAAGTAACCACTGGTCTACCAATCCACAAGAAATTAGAGATCTTATTAAAGAAAATCAAGACAAAGGAATCAAGATCAAGGCATTGGTTGTAATTAACCCAGGTAACCCAACAGGGTCAATTCTTTCACCACAAGATATGATTGAATTGATTGACATTGCTGCCGAATTTGGAATTGTGCTTATTGCTGATGAAGTTTACCAAGAAAATATTTTTAAAGGAAAATTCATTTCGTTCAAGAAGGTATTATCTGAATTAAAAGAACAAGAACCCCAAACATATGAACATGTTCAATTAGCTTCATTGCATTCCACATCTAAAGGTGTGAGTGGAGAATGTGGACAAAGAGGAGGATATATGGAATTGGCAGGTTTCCCTTCAGAAGTCAAAGATATTGTATTCAAGCTCGCCTCTATCAACTTATGTTCAGTAGTTTCAGGACAGGCATTAATGGAATTGATGGTTAATCCACCAAAACCCGGAGATGAATCTTATGAATTATACAAAGCCGAGATCCAAACGATTCATAATGATTTAGAGATTAGAGCCGATTTATTGTATAAAGCCTTCTTGGACATGGAATATATTGAATGTAACAAGTCAATGGGTGCAATGTATTTATTCCCCCGTCTTAATTTCCCAGAAGATAAATTCCATAAGTTATTCTCAAGAGCTCATAATGGAGGTTTACAAATTGATGATGTTTATTGTATCGAACTTTTGGAACATACTGGTATTTGTTGTGTTCCTGGTAATGGATTTGGACAAAAGCCAGGCACATGGCATGTAAGAACTACATTTTTACCACCAGGTACGGAATGGATTGATAAATGGACCGAGTTCCATCGTAGCTTTATTAAGAAATATCAAAGTTGATTCTTGTTTTTTTTATTATTTATCCAATGTTCAGCTAAAATTTACGATTATGCATAATCGAGATTCCGTTAGTTTTATAGTATTTATTTAGTTTAAGAGATTATTACCGGCTTTTAGTAAGAGACATTGTCGATTTGTTTCTCCAAGGCGAATTATTATTGGGACACACCAAGATCTTGGAAGTTATTCATCTTCAACATTCGGGAAAATTTTCAATCCAACATCACGTAATCTAAATTTTATATTTTTCTGATTGTTTGTGGATCCTGTCATAGAAATGCGCTTCGAAAGCGTTATTTCCTAATTTGGTATATCCGCTAACCTCGAGAAAGATATTTTCTCAGCGCGGCTATAAAAGGAGAACCGATTTTTGAGAAGAACTCCTTAAATCCAAAATAGCAATTCATCAAGATTCCACTCTATATCTTTCACATTCTATATAAACCATGGCACCTACATTAAAGAACCCAGACTTGCTTCGTGCAAAGCCTTTTATCAATGGGAAATGGATCGATTCAACCTCCACCAAAACATTCAAGGTGATTGACCCAGCAACCGAAGAATTGATTATTGAATTACCGGATCAAACCCCAGAAGAAATCGATGAAGCAATTAAATTAACTCACGAGGCATTCTTGAAATACAAACATACCTCCCCTTATGATCGTGCTAAATGGTTAAGAAGGTTATATGAATTAATGCTTGAAAATCTTGATGATTTAGCTACATTAATCACTTGGGAGAATGGGAAATGTTTAACCGATGCAATTGGTGAAATCAAATATGCAGCAAGTTATTTCGAATGGTTTGCAGAAGAAGCCAAAAGAATGTATGGACATACTATTCAACCTCTGAATCCAAATAATAAAGTTATTACTTATAAACAACCAGTTGGTGCAGTTGGATTATTATGTCCATTTAATTTCCCTAGTGCAATGGGAGCAAGAAAGGCTGCCCCTGCATTTGCTGCTGGTTGTAGTTGTATACTTAAATCAGATGCTCAAACTCCATTAAGTTCCTTGGCTTTGGGATACTTGGCTCAAGAGGCCGGGTTCCCTGATGGTGTGTTCAATGTCGTTTTAGTGAGTGTAGATTCCACTCCTATGGTTGGATTGAAATTTTGTGAATCTCCTTTGATCAAGAAGATTAGCTTCACCGGTTCAACTCCTGTAGGTAAATTGTTAATGAAACAAAGCTCGAACACTTTGAAGAAACTTTCGATGGAATTAGGAGGGAATGCTCCTATTATTGTTTTTGATGATGCGAAGTTAGATATTGCCGTTGAGCAATCCATTGCTTCAAAATTCAGATCTTTGGGTCAAACCTGTGTTTGTGCGAATCGTATTTATGTGCAACTGGGTGTGTATGATAAGTTTTGTGAAAAGTTTGCTGAGAAGGTTCGTCAATTCAAAATTGGAAATGGGTTTGAACCAGGTGTGACTCACGCTTGTGTTATTAATCAAAAATCAATTGAAAAGGTGGAATATCATTTACAAGATGCTTTAGAGAGGGGAGCAACTGTGTTGGTCAAAGGTGGCAGATTACCAGAATTAGGAAAGAATTTCTATGCACCAACAGTAATAAAAGATGTATCGCAAGACCTGAGAGTTATAAAGGAAGAAACTTTTGGACCCTTAGCGGCCATTGTCAAGTTTGATAATAAAGAGCAAGTTTTACATTGGTGTAATGATACCCCGTTTGGTTTAGCATCTTATGTATTTTCAGAAAATTTGAACACTGTCTGGTATATGTCTGAATATTTGGAAACTGGTATGGTTTCCGTTAATACTGGATTGTTTACTGATGCAGCAATGCCATTTGGAGGTGTGAAGGAATCTGGATTTGGTAGAGAAGGGTCACTTTATGGTGTGGATGATTACACTGTACTTAAATCCATTACCTTGGGTAATGTTTATCACTAAAGAGCTATCAAAGTTTGTATTAAATTGAGAGTAAATTGCCAATGAAAGTTTTTGATTTTTGTAGAATTTTCTCTGGGACATCGTAATTTCCAACAATCACGGAACGACATACTTTAATGGGCAAATATGCACCCAAACAGGACTTGCATAGCTCAATCCATCTTCCCCGACTCTGGTACCAGCAAAATTTGAAAGATATGCAAGATGAGAATATTTGCCGCTAAAATCGCAATCAAGTGATCGGGTGCAAAAGTTCCTGGCAATTGTAAATCAAAAAGAACGATTGCGCACGGGTAGGTACCCCGGTTTATTAGTTTCCCCTCTCAATGATCATAAGAATTAAAGTTGATAAGGAAAATAATTAAAAAAAAACGAAAGGTCTTCTGGATTTCCAATTGCCTAGGAATATATACGACGAAAGTGAAAACCTCCAGGCGGATTTAACGGAGGATTATTTTGTGACTTCAAAAAAAAAAGAAACAGTCAATTGAAAAAAAAATCGCTGGAGCCTGCTCCCACAATTGGTAATGATATCAGTTGTCCGTCAAAGGTGAGTCCTAAGATTAAATAAGGGGGCTAGGGGCCGGGGGGTGGGGGTGGGTTTGAACATGAATTCCCATAAACATTATAGTTTAGTCTTGTTGCGTTCTACCAACAACAAACAAGGGTGTCTCTTTAATAATTCCGTGAAATAACTCATTGAACCTTTCACAAAACACTACCTTGAAACTCTACTAAAAGAACATTGATAGCGGCCGAAAATATGTGCCCCAGACCCAAGTTCTATCAGCCACTTTCAGTTAAAGTAACACGTTCAACAGATATCTTATATTGTATGCAGGACCTTGCGGCTGTCACTGAGAATTGAATAGAAAATTCAAAGAACAATGGGGCACATCGGCTCAGAAAATACTGCACAAAAATGGCTTCTAAACGGTCCATTGTTCAATACTAAAACTCGTAGCACACTAGTAGAGCTTACTATTTCACCATAGCCTGGATAAAAATTCTTTTACAGGTAGTTATTGGAAAATTGAGTAAATTTGAAAAATAGGGAAACGCGGCTATGGTGATTTTTTCAGGTCTAATTTGAAGCGAATTTCAATTATAATTCTGAGATATGGTTCGTTTTCCACTTAATAATAATTCAAATGCATAACGGTATTGCCTTCTCCCTATTCGGATATAAACCCCCAGCAAGGCTATAATATTAGCAATAGCAGTCAAATCATGTTTTCAAAGATGTTCCTTGTTAAATAAGACGAAAATAAGAGAAATTAATGAACAACTAATTCAAAGGCCGGGCATTACTAATTATTAATGCTTACAAAGAATTTATGCGTATAATCTCCGTCGGAACGCGGGATAGTTCGGACTTATTGCATTTCCATTTTTTTCCCTGTTCGCTTTTAGCTCGTTTTTTTTTTGCTTAATTATTGCGAGTTTTTTTTTAATTTAAACTTTATTATTTGAGTTGTCTGCAAAAAATTTAAATTCTTTTTTCTCAGAAAAAAAAAATTATAAAAAGGGAAACAAATAATTTAAGGAAAGATTTATGAGTGTTTTTTAAAATTTCTCTATATCATTACATATAGACAAATAAAAAACACATGATGTTTTCAAAGATAACAGGAATATACTACCTTAATAAACTAATACGTTCTAACTCAGAATCACGACGCTCGCGTACTCGCAACCAAAATCCTGAAGAACCCCGAATAACGGCTCACCGATCGCTTTCAACATCTTCGCAATCGTCTTCTGGTCAAGACATCAAAAAGAAACAACAAAAGAAAAAGAGTCCCACAAGCATCAATAGGTCTCAAGTGCGGAACACGATACTGTCTTCGCGAGCCTTATCAGGAAGGCGTCTGACAGCTGGTCTGTATAAACCTGAACAAACAAAGCTACAGAGAAGAGATTCGTCAGCAACATCATCAATAGACTCAACTTCAAGTACTTCAACCACAAATTCACGAAATAGCATTGGCGGTCCTAACTATAAGTTGGCTCTGCCACAAGTATTTGAAGGATCTGATAACTTCTTATTCCTGCACGATTTAACAATGGATTTAAAGATTGTTAGCAGTAACACTACAAGAAATAACGAGGATATATGGAGCTATAATCCTGAAGAAGGCCATATGCTAACAATTGCTGACCCCAAGAAACAAGTTAGATTTTCATAAAGACGCGAATAGGTTTCTTTCTATATTTATTTATCAGCTCGCTGTATATATTGTTTACAAGCTAATAGAACGAAATGTATGGCTTTTTTTTGGAATGTGAAAACAGATTCATAATCACAAAATTGTAGTGTAGCTGTCGCGTGTTAAAAAAAAATAGGTTAGGAAACGGTCGTTTGAAAGGTCTATACGAGCGCACCAAAAAAATGAGGGGGGTGATACCCATCAACATGAGAAAAAAAATTGGGTTAAGGTTTGACTACCAGCCAAAGGATCCCAGATACACACCTGCTAGCCTTGCCCGTTTTGGTAACATTTTAAAAAAATTGAAGGGAAATTTGGTGCATTACTGAAATGACCAATACGTTTCCTAAAAAGAACAACAACTTCTTCCTGTTCCTTTAGTTGCTCGCAAGAAGAACAAAAAAACTTCTTTAAAAATGGTTCAATATTTCGCTTTGCAGCACTTCCGACAGTTCAAAGGTAGTAGAGTTTAGTTAGTTAGACCGATAAGCAATGAACCATCATTGCCAAGGTAGAAAATGTTACTCAATTCGCTATCTCCATATGAAATTTTTGACGCAGTTGCGCTTTTTCGTTTACTCGAAGAGACTTAAATAATTGAACTCGAGGCAGAGACCCACAGCTTCAGCTACCTGGTATAAAATATCCTGTATATTACTTGATGGACCACGATCGTCTAAATTATTTGACCGTTATCAGTCTGAAGGACTGAAGGTCTTATTATACCTAATATTGCAGAATGATTGCAGTATTTGCATCTTAGTAAGGTTATTCGAACAGAACTTAATTGGTCAGATTCCCGACTATCTTTAAACTGACTCTAAGAGTCTGTTATTATTACGGTAGTAAATCAATACCTTTTTTAAAACCAGAAGAACATACGTAACGAATATATAAGTTTAAGACTTCCTTCGAATTTAGGTATATAAAATGTTTCTTGGACCAAGGAAAGCAGTCATTGTCAGTGAACACCTTAGAGCATATAATGAAGTGGATTATTTGAGTCAGACGAACTTGCATGTATTGACGAGTATATGTGAATGTACGCAGTGTCATGCACGCTGCTGCAGTCCAATTTTTACTAATTTTGATGGCGAATAATCTATTATAACTCCCATTTCTTTTTTTTTTTGCCTACCGTTTCCTCCAAGTTGACCTCGTAAATTACCTTAGATATGTTATTCAGGTTAGAGTCGTCTACATGATGTTAGATGGAAGTATCTACGTGCATCAAATTCACTTCAAGGTAGATTGAGATGCAATCGAAAAGGAAATGAGGAGGATCGGACATATCGCTATTTTCCAATTTTAAAGAGGCACATCCTAAGATCAATAATCTCTCATACTGAAAAGGAATTGCCACAAACTGTCTCGATATCAATCAAGATGAAAACTTTTTCCTGGGGACAGTTTTGATCGACTGTTGCATGGAAACGTCTTAATTTTTTTTGCACCCAAAAAAATGAGAAATAAAAATAGATTAATGTAAACTCCGTTCATTCTCAAACAACCATACATAATATATTAAAGGATAACTGCATTTTTAAAGAACTCGCCACCGCGAGTTCGAGAGATGAATATTACAACATGCTCTTGTCACACTTAATTAATCGACTTGCACAAACTGTAAGTTGAATCCCGAAAATAACCCAAAACATCCCATCTGAGTGATTTCTGAAGAGTGATATTTTATTATGAAATCCATATTGATTAGGGAAGTTTCTGAGAATATTTGTCATATATAAAGTAAGACTGCCACTGTGGCCACTGTCGAAAACTAGACCATTACGAAGTAAGTACCCAAGAGAGGAAACACGATGCTAAGAATGAAACGGGAAGATGCTGAAATAAAATACTTCCAGTGTAGTTTGGAAGGTCCCTTCTTGAACTGTAATGTGGTTTGGTATGTTGGTAAATGGTGAGATGACATGTAGAGATAATGAGCTGTATTATACAGGATATAGTATCAACTTTACAGTTTAGGCTGCATTATGACATGTAACGAGTAAAACTTTTTACAGTTTACAGTTTTCTTTTTTAGTAGAACATATTTTTTTTTTAATTTTAGAAACAGACACATTTTTCTTTTCAATGGGAACAAAATCTTCATTTTAAAGTTTTCTTTTAATGTCCAGTGAAACATACCTTTGTTATTTATATTAAGTAAGAAAATCAACAAAACGGATATACTTAGTTAAGATAGCTTTCATTTGTTAGTTCCAACCTTATTTGTTTTTAGTTGCCAATTTATAGACTGTCCAAAATAAAGAGCAAGCAGCTTCCTAACCCCCTAACCCTTTATCCGTATATTAACAACAATCTATATATACACACACACAACACACAAATTCCCTAATAATTAAAATGAAATTGCATATATTAACAGTGATATTATTATCACTTATTCACAACATCTTGTGTGATGTTGAATTCACAGCCCCAAAATCAGGAGATAAATTCTCAGGAGCGTCAGGCTCAGCCAGTGTCCAAGTTTCATGGAAAGATAGCGCAGACGCAGGAACTGATTTAGCATTAGAAAATGTTAAAACCTATAGCATTTTATTATGTACTGGACCGGATCGTGGGACCATTCAATGTATTGACCCTCCTTTAGTACAAGCTAGCGCTATTCCAAGTAAGAAAACTACAGTACAAATTAAACAAGGTTCATATCCAAATGGATATTATTACTTCCAAATCTATGCTGATTTTGGTGGTGGGATGGCGTCTATTCATTATTCCCCAAGGTTTCAGCTAACAGGTATGGATGGTGCTACTGGTACTTTAGCTGTTACTGTTACTGGGGATGTTCCCGATCCTCAAATTCTTGGTGGGAATGCTGCACAAGGTATTAATTCCAAATCATTTTCAATTCCATATACTGAACAAACCGGAAGAACTAGATTTGCCCCAATGCAAACACAACCTGGTACGAAAGTTACTGCAACTACTTGGACTAGGAGATATCCAACTTCGTCCGTTTCTTATTATAAAACAAAACAACCATCTCCAGTTGTTTATTCTACTATTACTCCTGGTTGGGATTACACAGTTGAATCTGCGGTGAATTATGCCTCAGTTGCTCCCTACCCGACTAATTGGTATCCTGCTAGTGATAGAGTAAGCAAGGCCACTCTTAGTTCTGCATCAAAGAGAAAGAGATGGTTGGATTTTTAGGGGTTTAGAGGTATTTTTTTTGTCATGGGAGTAATGTTTTGGGATAAAGACAATTTTTTCTGTTCTGTAATTTGGTTATCGCAATACACATAAGATAGTTTTGTTTAAATGTTTAGAAATGAGTTCTTCATTTTCTTTTGGTTTCCTTCTCTTCCATGTTTCTTCAGATTGAATCCCACTCCCAATGCTTTCATCAAAACTTCTAAAATCTAAGTTTAATTTCGGACGATATCTAATCGTTGACCACATAATAATAGCTAACTGAAATTGTATTTCGCGCTGACGTAATTGCAAACAGATCCTTCATGTTTTGTGTGAAACATGCGGCACAAATTCACTAACTGTTAAAAACCATTTTTTTTGTTTCATTTGGCTCTAAGACTGAGATACTCGAAGATTTTTTTCCAGTTAGATCTTCTTTGTTAGAACAAGTTCATAGCATTCCATTAACTTCATATAGACAGTATATAGATCAACAAAATGTGCATGCAGTATCCAAATATCACACACTCAAAGCGAGTCGTTCAGCAACATTCGATACCATTCCCAGCTCAGCAAATTATTCCAGAAACTCACAAGAAACAGGAAGAAGTATTAGCATTACAAGATATGGAAAAATATACACAAGGTTGTCAAGATTTAGAGAAGCAAAGTATTCAGATGAATAATGGAACCAGTTTCCAATCAAGGCTACATATACTACAGATTCTTATTATCCTTTCGATGGTGATTGGTCTCTCGACATATCATTTTGGTCAAGATTTTATTAATTATTTAAATAAAGTTTTTGTCAATATGTGTCATGAAAATTCTTAATAGAGGGATTGGGAGTTCCATTCTGATAACATCGATATAGTTAGTTTATAACTATTTGTTTTAAAATAAAGGAGACATTGAATTTGATTTGGCTTCTAAGATTCTGTAAAAAAGTTGATTAGAAACGGAATTTTCTTTCCATATATGGAGAATCAATCCCGCGCAATTCTAAAATCATCGTCAGAGCGGAATTATTTTTTTTCGAGATTGAGAATTAATTTTTATATAAGACCCTGTGGGATATCCTTGAAACTTTTCTTGAATCATTTCTTGTTCTTTATAGATGTCAAGATAATTATGAGAGCTTGTGGTATATTATTTCTCATACTAAGCATTACATCTGCAGCATCTTTGCAATCTGTATTGACAACCCAACAAGTCAATTCTCCAACCTTACTCGATCAATTGTATGGCGAATTAGTTCACGATGAAGCTTCCTTGTCCCATAGAATGCAATTGGTTTCTCAAGGGTTAAAAATGACACCACTTGAATCTAATGAAGCAACTCAATACCAGCAACAATTATTGAATTCATATATATCAATAAGATCTAAATTGAATTTACCTGATAAAGATGATGTTTCTGATATCCAAACTGATCAAAATATGTTTGGTGGAATTTTAACTTATGCTCATCTTGATCATTTTAACTGTTTCAATCCGGAATATTTTCATGATAAAGAACATCCAATTGATATTGCAATTGTTGGTGCTCCATTTGATACCGGTGTTTCATTCCGTCCTGGTGCGAGATTTGGACCAGAAGCCATTCGTAGAAATGCAAGACGATTAGGTGGAGAGCCTAGATATAAGAGAGCTGCAGCCGAAGCATCTACTCACCACCAACATGGTAATCGAATATATCCTACTGATCCTTATGATTCAACTACTCATAATTATTCAATTATTGATTGTGGCGATGTTTCAATGACTCCATTTGATAATAGAATTGCTTTAAATCAATTATATAGAGGACAAAGGGCTATTCATAGACATGAGGGAAAGATCAATTCTATACCCAAGATAATTACTATGGGTGGTGATCATACAATTACGTTAATGGCTTTGAAATCTATTTCGGAACAATTGGGAAAACCAGTTAAGATTATTCATTTTGATTCACATATTGATACGTGGGATCCAGAGTTATTAGGAGGTGGGATTACTGACTATATGAAAATTAATCATGGTACTTTTTTACATTATGCTCATGAATTGGGATATATTGAAGCCAAGGGAAATTATCATGTGGGTATTCGTGCTCCATATATTGATAGTGTATATGATCCTGAACATGATTCAGATTGTGGATTTAATATTATTAAAGCACTGGATATTGATAGAGTAGGAGTCAAGGGTATTATTGAAGAATTGAAGAAATCATTTGGTACACAAGACCCAGTCTATATTTCAGTTGATATCGATGTTTTGGATCCTGCATATGCACCAGCAACTGGAACCATGGAAGTTGGTGGATTTACTAGCCGTGAATTGTTGAGTATATTGAATGGGTTAAAAGGAATAAATTTAGTAGGTGCTGATGTTGTTGAAGTTAGTCCGCCATATGATACTCGTGCTGAAATAACTAGCTTAGCAGCAACTTCTGTCATTGATTCATTTTTAAATTTAATGATTGCAAAATAAAAGCGTGAGCAAAAAAAAATAAAAAACTCAAACTCCATAAACGGCAAAATTGAAAGCAAAAAAAAAATAAAATAATCTAAAAATAAAATTAAAGAGAGAAAGAAAAAAAAAAAATAAAATGTCATGCACTAAAAACAGAAAGGAAAAAAAAAATAATTCGAAGAAAAAATCTTGAAAAAAAAAAAAAAAATAAAAAGAAGGGGGTGGTGGTACACGGGTAGTTTTGATTTCTAGTATGCTTTAGTCACAACATAATATTTCGCCAGTATAGTAATTGAAGTGTATTTTTAATGCTAAGATTTATTTGTAAGTCATTCGAATATATGTAATTTGACATGTGTAGTAATACTAATTACAACCTTTAGTCGAAAAAAGGTTGTTTACATTTGGAAAAAAGGCTACCTGATGTTGCATTGTTAGATCTATTTCTCCCTCTACGAGCTATATTGCTAAAAGTAGTCGCTGCCAAAATAAAAAAACCTTATCGTGTACCTTGTATTTGTGTTTTTTTTTCTAAAGGCAACCTTTGGTTACAAGAACGTCTGTTCCGCATGTTACGCGACATTAAGCTTTTGAATAAAAGTGCAATCACAATGAAGTAAAATACTACCAATCCTATACTTACATTTACCTTTTGTGTCTAAGTTTCACTATCGGGTATTTTAGAGTTTTTGCGATTTGATATCTAAGAATTATCGTTTGTTTCCTTTCCTCTAAGTCCATTATCTTAGCCTATTGTTAGGGGTTTTGTGGGTTTATTATTTGGTGTTGATTTTTTTTTTCTTCTTCCTCCCTCCCTCCCTCCCTCCCTAGCGGACGCACCACCCCCCTAAAAGTTCACTAAAATGGAGGCTCTTTGTTCAAGAGAATTCTTTCTTTTTCACTGTGAAATCTTACTTTTATGCTTAAAGCAGCCCTAAAGTGTCTACGCATTTTTACTATTTTCTTGCTTGTATGTGTATGTGTTTAATGTAATCAATTGAAAAATAAAATATGCAATAAAGGGAAGGAGATATTCTTGGATAATTATATTTTTTTTATTTTAAATGATTAAGTTTAGTTTTGAAGTGCTTCTGTTTTTTTTTTTTCTTGAACCAAAAAATTTTTATTTTTTTTCCGTTCTTGTTAATACTTCTAAATTTATCCCGTTTTTTTTTTTTTAGTTTTTGTTTTTTTCTTCTTCTAATTTAATAAAAAGACTTCATAAAAAGGTATAAAGATTCATTCGTTTTTTTATATAATTAAACCCCTTTTTAATCTTTAACAAATAACGAAGAACCATTTGAGGACACTAAATATAAATAGAAAATCAAGAACTTACACAAAAACTAAACTTAACAATCAATACACAACACAACACAACACAAAACTCCACATAAATAAAAAAAAAACTAGTGATTACCACAGCAATTATTAGTGTTAAACACATATTATAAGCCATAAATACACACGCAACATGGCTCGGGATTTAACTTCCAACAATAATACTCCTTTGCTCCGAGGAGACGACGATGATGAATTTCTGTTTAGTAATCCCTTTGATACAAGTTACATTGACCAATCTAGTTACTCGGATTCTATGCAAGAAAACTCGGCATCAGGTTCTTCTTCTGGAGACAATGTTCCAGTCAGTAACAATAGAAATGCTAATGGACAACTATTTGGGCGCAATTTTAGAACAAGGCATCCTGATTATAGAGAACCTTTACTACTGAAAGAAAATATATCACTGGAAGAAAATTCCTCGAAAAGACTATCAGATACAAGCAACACCAATGTAAATATACAAGTTCCATTAGAATATGATAGATATCCTATGATGCTAAGACTGGATAATGGTGGATCTTCAGGTAATGTCAGTAAAACCAATTTACAACGTTCAGAAACTAGTTCATTGAGTACAGTTCCACAATTCCACTGTGACTCAAGTCCGTTTGGAGGATATCCTGCCTCTCTGTTCCCGTTACATATAGATGAGAAAGAACCAGACGATTATTTACATAATCCTGATCCAGTTCAAGATGCAATTTATGATAAGCATAGATTTTGGAATGATTTGAAGAATGCTGATAGGAGGACTTGTTTGGGTTTAGTGGGGTTTGCGGTTTTGATTTCGCTTGCTCTTCTTTTATTTGTATTATTACCAGTTTTAACATTTGCAGGAGTTACAGTATATAGACCTCCTGAATATTATGAAGTATTGACAGATTATGAATATCCGGTATTAAGTGCTATTCGTCAATCATTAGTGGATCCAGATACTCCACAAGAAGCATTAACCATTAAAGCAAGAGATGGTTCTGATTGGCAACTAGTTTTCAGTGATGAGTTTGATGCTGAAGGGAGAACTTTTTATGAAGGTGATGATCAATTCTGGACAGCACCAGATTTACATTATGATGCAACTAAAGATTTAGAATGGTATGATCCCGATGCTGTAACCACAGCCAATGGAACTTTGAATCTTAGATTAGACGCATTTGTGAATCATAATTTATTTTATAGAAGTGGAATGGTACAAACTTGGAATAAGATGTGTTTCACTCAAGGTAGAATTGTTATGTCTGCAAGATTACCGAATTATGGAACTGTTTCTGGATTATGGCCAGGTATGTGGACCTTAGGTAATCTTGGAAGACCGGGATATTTAGCAAGTACAGAAGGTGTGTGGCCATATTCATATGATTCTTGTGATGCTGGAATAACTCCAAACCAATCATCACCTGATGGTATAAGTTATTTACCGGGTCAGAAATTGAATGCATGTACATGTCCTGGAGAATCACATCCAAACCCAGGTGTTGGAAGAGGTGCACCTGAAATTGATGTAATTGAAGCAGCTATGGGTACTGATGCAACTGGAAGAACACCGAATATTGGAGTTGCATCTCAATCGTTACAATTAGCCCCCTTTGATATTTGGTATATTCCTGATTATAGTTGGATTGAAATACACAATGTATCAATTACAACCATGAATACATATGCTGGTGGTCCATTCCAACAAGCTCTTTCAGGTACAACTACATTAAACTCAACTTGGTATGAATTTGGTCCATATGAGCATAATTTCCAAAGATATGGATTTGAATATCTAAATGATGTAAAAACTGGTTATTTAAGATGGTTTGTAGGTGATGATCCCACATTGACGGTATATTCACAAGCATTACATCCCAATGGAAATATTGACTGGAGATATATATCCAAGGAGCCAATGTCTATTGTTATGAATCTCGGTCTTTCCAATAATTGGGCATATATTGATTGGAATTCGATTGCTTTCCCAGTGACTATGAGAATTGATTATGTGAGAGTATATCAACCAAAAAATCAAATTAATTTAGGTTGTGATCCTCCTGATTACCCAACTTATGATTATATTCAGCTGCATTTGAATATTTACCTGAATGTAAATTTGACATCTTTCAAAGATGCTGGGTATACTTTTCCCAAAAATAAATTGACTGGATGTTGAATAAAAAAAAACAAAGATTAAACTTTACATATATAGACGTTCTCATTTTGCTTTCTTGCTTTATTGTACCTTTAGGGTTTTTGATTTTTGCTTTTTCTATTTCAATTCTATTGCATGTATTCAGGTTAAATACAAATTATTCATCGTTTACGAAAAAAACGATTAGAGGTTTTTAAAATGCCATTGCAAAATCACTAACGTATATAAATTAATGTTAACTTCTATATATTTTACTATCAATGGTACAGTAATAAATTGTTAACAAATCTCATTGTACTCGACCAATAAAAATACGATACCTCAGACCCATTCGAACAATATGACCCCATAATTATTGTTGTACCATAAGCTTTCCCATTTGAAACTTTCTTAAAATAGGGATATAACAATGTTTCCAAAAAAGACCCACCATAGTTATTGTCAAAATACATATATAGATCTATCACCTTTTCAACGGGATGTTTCTCGCCAGATGGAAGGAATAACTTTTTAAGCTTTGTTCGTGACTTGGAACTTTTAGGGGATCCAAAAGGGTAAGGATAAAGTATGCAATAAACTTGTCCAAAATACTTTTTTTGCTTACTGGTTGTCCATGACACATTCCTACTATGCATTTGAGATTTCTCAACTGATACATGAAAAGATTTCGCAAAATATTGAGTGCTTGAAGGCTCGGAAATTACTCTCAGATGAACCAGTAGATAGACTTCCTTCTCTTTCACAGCATGGGACTCTTCAAAGAAGTTCAGAAGAGAATTGTTATCCTGCTCGGTTAAGTCGCAATAGTCGACCGCCATATCATCCGTTAATAGATGGTTTTCGGTTATTGATAGAGAATTCAGTATAGTATAAGATTGATTCGAATCTGTACCTTCTATCTCGGGAACATAAATAACCATGAATCTGGTTCCCCAAAAATCCAACCGAACACCCTTAATCCATTGATAATTTCCACTTCGCTTGGAATTTGGATCTACAACTAACCTTGGATAGGTATCTTGCAGGTCGGGCCCTGAAGTTTCAATAGTAAACAAATCAGGCGTCACGTAATTCCATAACTCTTTGTGCCCAAACGCGTATAAACGCTGTTTCTTATTGTATTGTTCCATTAGATTAATTAACTCATCACCTCTTCCGTGTATAATCCGGAGGAGAAAGGAATTGGCTGCACGAAATGCAATGCTTACATTCACAATTCTCCTATTTACATCAAGTAGTAAACCGTGTACATAAATCCATTTCCAACGCCGGGTGTCGATTAAATACACCTTGTCGTCATCACCTAACACAGTCACCCGAGGATATGGTCTATGCATTTTTGGACGCTCCAAAACAAAATCTGGCGCTGAAGGATTTGTTTGGCTTGGAGTGTAAATAACCATAGCTCGGGATCTGCTTACATTAACCACTGTGCCTTTGACTTTACCATAAAGTCTATCATATTTCGGATTTCTTACCAAGCTTAGGTATTTATCCAGACCCTCGCAAACAGTTTCAACAATGAAATCTTCAGGAGAAACGTAGTTCCATAATATTTCATGTTTGAACTCGTATAACTTAGTTTTTCTGTTGTACTCGTCCAGTAGGTTAATTAATTTGTCATTTCTTGCGAGTATTATCTTCGTTACCCTGGGGTGATTTTGTACAAACGAAAAACATGTATTGACTATTTTCCGCTTTTCGTCAACTAGTAAACCATACACATACATGTATTTGACTCTCTTTGTTTCGATTAGATACACCTTGCTGTCGTGACCAAACACAGATATTCGAGGATATAGTTTGCCCTTGGTTGTAAATTCTACAACAGGTTCTTCACTTTTGCTTGGGACATAAACCACTACAGTTTTAGACAGATCAAGTCGAGCCTCTATCCCCTTGATCCTATAGCAAGGCCCGGTATGTTCAAGGTTTGTCACCAATGTTCTGTACTTATTGGAACCTTCTGTTACAATTTCAACAAAGAAAATCTCCGGAGATACATACTCCCACAACACTTCATCAGCGAATTCATATAAATTGGTTTTACTATTGTACTGGTCCATTAGGTTGATTAATTTATCACCTCTCTCGTTTATAATGTTGGTGACGAGTGGATTGGCTTTAAGTGAGTGACTGACGTGGTTGATAATTCTTCCTTCTTCACCGATTAGTAGTCCGCGCACATATATAAATTTCTTAAGGCCTTTGTCTCTAGTTTCAATTGAATATACCTTCCCATCATCGCTCAAAGCAGTAGTACGGGGATATTGGAGAGCCCGACTTGGACGCTCCCAACTAAGCCCTTCCTCAAGATCATCTGCGATACCTGGAACATAGATTACCATACATGTAGACCGTCCAAGCCGAACTACTACACCGCAAACTTGGTGGTAAACCTTATTACGTTCTGGTTTCGCGACCCATGATAGATATTTATCAGGACCTTCTGTAATGATTTCAACCAGGAAGTTTTCAGGAGACACATAATTCCACAAAACATCATGGTCAAATCTAAACAAACGAGTTTCTCGATCATATCTATCGATTAGATTAAATGCTTTATCACCTTTCTGATTTAGTGATTTTACTAGTCGGGGATTATTCTTGTAAAAGGTCGAACTGGGGTTCACAATTCTCCTCTGGCTATCCACTAACAAACCATGCACATATATGAACTTGTGACCACTGTTATTGGTCTCAATTAAATATACCTTGTCATCGGAGCCTAGTTTTCTCGTTCGAGGATAGGGAACTACAAAAACAATTTCTTTTGCTGGTACACTTGGAACATATATAACCATCGCAGTACTGCTCAGTTGCACTAGAGTACCCTTGATTTGGGTATAAGCATGGCCGTGTTCGGGGTTTTGAATCCATCTTTTGTACTCATGGGAACCCTCACGAACAGTTTCAATATAGAAATATTCAAAAGAAGCGTAATTCCACAAAACTGCATGATTGAATTCATATAAACCAGTTCTAGCATCATATCCTTCCATTAAGTTGATTAAGCTATCACCTTTTGCTTGTACTATCATACTGGCATGAGAATATCTATCCAGAAACTCGGGACAGGGGTAAACGATTTTCCCCTTCTCGTTAATTAATAAACCGTGTAGATAGATAAACTTGGTAGAAGGGATTTTGATGGAATATACCTTGTCGTTATCGCCTAACACGGTGACTTTGGGATTGTACAAAAAACTGTTATCTGCGTCGGATGTCTTCCTTGGAGTGTAAACAAGTGTAGAACAGGTTCGGTCTGTAACTACAACCGTGCCCTTAACTCTGTTGTAAAATCTATTACTTATTAGCGTTCTCGCCCGCCGAAGGAATATTGCCAGTCCTTTGCTTACAACTTCAAGATGAAAATCTTCAGGAGAAACGTAATTCCACAATTCCTCGTGATTGAATTCTAATAAAGAGCCTTTCTGGTCCCTTAGGTTAAGTAGTTCATCACCTTTCTCGTTTATAGTCTTTGCAACCTGTGGATTATTAATGAGAAAGGTATTGCAAGTGTTGACTATTTTCCTCTTTTCATTAATGAGTAAACCATGCAAATAGATGAACTTCTTGGGAGGTTTACGTGTGGTTTCAATTAAATATACCTTGTTATCCTTTCCCAAGACAGTCACCCGGCAACGGCTCGGAAGTTTAAAAATAAATTCTTCCTGTGCTGCGTAAGCTTCGTTTGGAACATAAATGACAAAATTCGAAGTTCCCATTACCCGAACCACTATACCCTTAATCCTAATACAAACTTCTCCTGTTTTTGGTCTTGTCACCCACTTTCGATAATTATCTGAACCCTCGCATTCCATTCTAACATACAAATTTTCAGGGGATACGAATTCCCACAACACTTCATGGTTGAATTCATATAACCGAGTTTTATTATTATACTCCTGCAAAAGAATTGGCTTGTCTCCTTTCTTGTTTAGTATATCGGTAACCTGCTTGTTGTATTTGAGAAATTTAATAGAAGGGTTAACTATTTTCCTCTTTTCGTTAATTAGTAAACCATGCACATATATAAACCTCTTGTGACGAAGTCCTTCTTTGGTCTCAATTAAATACACTTTTTCATCATCGCTCATACTAGTTGAACAAGGATATGTTTTAGAGTTGGCTAAATCTCTACCGAAATGGGTTTCCACTGCTTCTTGAAATTTTTGTCTTTCTAATTCATCTGGATTGCAGGATGATTCAGCTTCGATGATTGGATCATCATTGGTCAAAGTATTTGTTTGACACTCTTCTTGAAAATCATTGTCCATATTGGATTTGTGTGTGCTAGTTTCATAGAGTCTTTCCCCTACTCCATTTAATATGTATTAATCTATCTACCGATAGTCAGAAGCTTGTTTATAGAAACGCGTATGAAAGATTTACAATTTTAAAAATTGTTTCCAAAAAAAAAGGATCCGTATGTTCTATGCAGGAATCACAACCCTTTTCATTTATATTGACAAACGGAGTGGACAAAAAAGTGTTAAGTTGAGGACCGAGAACGGAGAGAAAATAACGTAAGTTGAATTCTCGAACAATTATGTTAATGGGGTATTTTAGACCTAATAAGCTATATTCAGCCTAACACTGAATATGCTGTGGTTTACCGTATTCCAGAGTTTCTACCTTTTCAATAAACCAATTATTCACTTAATTTATAATATTTTATTGATGATTTCTAATAATTCTAAAAACACATGTACAGTATATATTTATATATATGTAGAATTTAGCCAAAACAATGGGAATTCAGGAAATTAACCTTATTAGTTTGTGGAATTCAAATTGGTAAATAACTTGAAATGTCGCAAACCGGTATTAATCAAAATGTCGTTTTGCGTTGCAGAGACATTATTCGAACGGAACAAGGACAGCTCTGTGATCTTCTTATAAAAATACCATATTAGGACAAACAATTCACTCAATTGCATGAAGAAACTCACTGAGTATGAATTTTCTATAATATGCTGTAAAACAAATGGGTATGACATTGAATGGCTGGTCTCTTTTTCGCTTCCTCTAAAAGATTCCAACTCCTTTTTTTTGACGTATGTAATGTTATAATATAGACACGGAATCATTGCTAAACGACAACACAATGGTCGTTTGGTTTCTCTTGTTTTGAGTGATCTTGAGATGACGCAAGCATTCAGATAAAACTCCCTTCAACGTAGCTAGATTTTTCAAAGAAACTCCCAGTTCCTTAATTCAGAATAACACGTTGTATCAGAAACAATGAGAATGATCTATAGGCTTGGCCCTAACAACAGACTTGAGAAGCTCGTAATATTTTAATCGCCAGGGGAGGGGGGTCATGCAATGGGAACCACTATAAAGGGGAGATGGTCTCTACATTGGATGAATATAATAAAAATTCAAGGGGTTAATTAATAAATTACAAATTGCTATAAATTCAAATTAGATGACTAATATAATCACAATCCTAGAGAGATGACTCTCTTCAGGGGGAATTTTTTTTTTAATTTTAAACTTTTTTTTTGATTTCTTTTCAATCTGTCAAAACTTTTTATAAACCCTTTATCAATTCCAATATCTGTTGTTTCTACAGCCAATTCACAATTGGAACTATATTTCTAAAGGCATCTATTTGGTTTCTGAGTGTTTTGCTGTTCCCCCCATCTTGTTCGTATATTTTAATTCCCTTATCAGCCGCACCCCGCAAAAATTACACAAAAAAAAATAGAACAAACCCCTTAAACGCAGACAAGAAAAAAAAAAGTGATAGAAAATTGGGAAAAAAAATTGTTGCAACTTCTCATCCTCCAATTGCAATACAGCAAAATTTACACCCATACAAACCTACCACTCATAAAAAACCATAACAATCGCTTTTGAGATTAATCTTAGAAACCAGGAAGCTTTCCATTCGTTAACATAATATACTAATTGAGACAACTTTGTCTTGTTCCTCACATTAACACTACCGTCAGTGCACATACCCGTGGCAAATGGCACACCGAGATTTAACTTCTAACAGTTGTGAAGGTGACAACTTTATAACATTCAATGATTTTGAAGAAGAGTCGTTTTCATTCCCAATTGGTCTGCCATCTTCTTCAACAACCACATCTTCGGGACTGTTTGGAAGGGCATTTACCGCAATAAATAATTATGCTTCCTCATCACCACTATTAAGAAATGGCAGTGGAAGTACAACCACCAACAGTGAATCAGGGGAAGGTTCAACAGCAGTAATGTCCCAATATACAACTAGTTCTCCACAAAGAATCAAGAACCTTCAAGTGTCCCTGACGATTGATTATGATCGATACCCATCCATAAATGGGTTTAAATCTTGGCGAACTTCACTTATCTCAAATAATATAGCCAACTCAAATTCATCCAACTCATCAGCAAAAAGTATAGATTTTAACCCCTTTGGTGGCTACCCAGCGCTGTCATTCCCACTTCATATAACTGAAAAAGAAGATGATGACGAAATGCACAATCCTGATCCACTCAAGGATATGATTTATGATAAGAATAGATTCTGGTATGATTTGAAAAGAGCAGATAAAAGAGCAATATCAGGTTTATTAAGTTTTATATTTTTATTAACTTGTGCTGGGGTAATATTTATAGCGCTACCAATACTCACATTTGCACCCAATCATCATCATTTTATACCTTGGTATCCAAGTTATCCAATACTTACATTCTATCAATATCCAGCTTTGAGTGCAATAAGAACAACATTAATAGATCCAGATACCCCTCAAGAAGCTATGAGTATAATAGCTCAAGATGGAACAAATTGGACAATTGTATTTAGTGATGAATTTAATGCTATTGGTCGCACATTTTATGAAGGTGATGATCAATTTTGGACAGCTCCAGATTTTCATTATCATGTAACTGGAGATTTAGAATGGTATGATCCAGATGCAGTTACAACCATAAATGGAACCCTTGTATTACGTATGGATGCATTTAAAATTCATGATTTATTTTATAGAAGTGGTATGGTTCAAAGTTGGAATAAATTTTGTTTTACTCAGGGGAAAATTATCATGTCGGCACAATTACCATTTTATGGTAATGTTACTGGATTATGGCCTGGAATGTGGACAATGGGGAATTTAGGTCGGCCAGGATATCTGGCAACTACTGATGGTGTTTGGCCATATTCATATAATTCATGTGATGCTGGTATAACTCCAAACCAATCATCACCAGATGGTATAAGTTATTTACCTGGACAAAGATTGAATTCATGTACTTGTCCAGGAGAATCACATCCAAATCCAGGGATTGGAAGAGGTGCTCCAGAAATTGATTTAATTGAGGCAGCAGTGGGGAATTCACCCAATGGAAATATAGGAGTTGCATCACAATCAGTACAATTAGCACCATTTGATATTTGGTATATTCCTGATTATAATTTTATTGAAATTCATAATGCTAGTATAACTTCAATGAATACATATGCTGGTGGTCCATTCCAACAAGCTGTGTCTGCAACTACAACTTTAAATTTAACTTGGTATGAACAAAATTCAAATTCAAATTATCAAAATTATGCATTTGAATATATAAATGATGATATTCTGGGATATATTCTGTGGTTTGTAGGTGAAACACCCACAATGACATTACATGCTCAAGCATTACACCCCAATGGTAATATTGGTTTCCGACCAATATCTAAAGAACCAATGTCAATTGTTATGAATTTAGGTTTATCAAATAGTTGGGCATATATAGATTGGCCACTGTTACTGTTTCCAGTAACCATGAAGATTGATTATGTGAGAGTATATCAACCAATAGATCAAATTAATGTTGGTTGTGATCCTCCTGGATATCCTACACAAGACTATATCCAACTGCATTTAAATATTTATTCTAATATAAATTTAACATTATTTGAGGAAGGTGGTTATACCTTCCCCAAAAACCAATTATTGGGATGTTAACATGGAGCTGTTGTTTTATTTGATTTTATAGTTAGAAATATAGTTTAAGATTCATATTAAGATTGATTTTATTAAACAAAGCTAGTTTTTCTTATCTAAAATAATGACCATACATATTCCAAATTTTACGTACAAGATTTAATTTAGTATGAATATCAAATTTACTATTATTCAATTCATTTAAATCTCTTATCCAATCATCATGTAAAGCTTTTGGAATAATTAAATCAGAACTTACAATCAAATTAATAATTTCAATTAATAATTTCCCTTCATATTGATTTTCAACTTGGGAATGACTATCAATCATAACCAATAAATTTTCAATATCATTTAACGATTTTAAACAAACAATATTTAATTGTTTACCATTGACAATAATTGGACGTGAAGATGTAAGATATTTATAAATTTGATAACTAATTATTAATGAAGGACTCATTGATACAATTCCAAATACTAATTGTTGAGATTTTAATAATTTATCAATACCATTTATGGCAACTCCACCATCTACTTTACCTTTTTGAATTTGAATTAAAATTAAACGAAGTAATGAACCAGAAAGAATATATTTCACTGGTTTTCTAATTTGATCTTCATAACGAGACATTATTAATTTCATATCACCATTTGAAACATCTTGTTTAATTATTTCTGGAGTAATTTCTTCAATTTTATTATCTTTAGCAAATTCAAGCATCATTGATTCAAGTGATGAAATATCTGATTTAAGTGAATCTTTAGTTGTGATTGAAATTTCATCATCACGACGTAAGATATTTAACATTTCATTTAAAGGACGAATAAGCCAATTTTTTATAAATCCTATAATTGGATCAATACCATTATATTTTAACCAAGCCAAGATTTCTTGATAATTATTAATAATATATGTATAATGAGTAGGACCATATATTACACCATATACTAAAGTCAGGAGAATTATTGGCCAATATCTAGTTAATAAATATGGTTTATCAGTTGAATTATAATTTAATTTATTATCAAATTCAACCACGGCATTTAAAATTTGAGAAATTGTATCAATTTCATTTTTCATTGGAGATAATCCCAAGATTAATTGTAAAGAATTTAAAGTATCAATTTTATCATTGGTATTTGTTTTCACTAATTTATCAATAATACCAGTATTAATTTCAATTTCTTGTTCAATCAAGGTTAATTTCTGTTTAATATCATGATGAGCAATTGAACATGGTGCACCTAATAAATATTTTATTGAATTAATATACCAACTTAATGAAGATGCTTTAGAAGCTATTGAAAGAAATGCCATTCCTGGATTATTATGAATAAGAATATTGGTTAATAAGTTTTTAAATGCTCGAAATAAAGCACCAGTATAATATGCAAATAAAGACCAATAACCATAAACTTCATTATCTTCTTCAGTACCATCTGAATCAGTTGCTTTATAAGCATCATCAACAAATTGTTTATCTTGAAATAATTCACCAGCTTTATAAAGTAAATCTCTTGTAAATTCAAAAATTTTACGAGGTAAAATTTGAATAAAATAAATTATTCTATTTGTTTTTGAATTATGAATAGTTTCCCAATAAACTTGTTGATTCTTTAAAATTAAAGTTTTATAAATAATTGTATTTGATAAATTCAGAATTAAAAGTAAAGTCATATAACAATTAATTAAATCAATAGTAGTAACATTAATTGAACTTAATTGACTTGGAAATGCAACTTTCTTAACATTAATCTTATTATATAACTTTTGTAATTTATATAAACCAATATTTGCCACATTATTAAATTTGAAATTTTCACAATCTAATAACCAATAAAGTTCACTAAAAGCATCTTGTAAAGTTTTAAATTGTTTTAATTGATCAGATGATAGAGCACCAGCAACACCACCACCACCACCATTCTTTTTAACTTGTTGTTGTAATTGTTTAGGTGAATATTTAGGTAATTCATTAATTAAAAATGATTTAGTTATTTGATTTAATTCTTCAAATTTCAGTTTAATTTGTAATGAGATTCGATTGTTGTTGTTAATTTCACGGAGTATCTTTTGAGATCTACGTGATTTAGGGGTAAGTCCCAACGATAATAAATCCATGTTGACTATTCAATTGACTATGGGGGTGGGCCCAGGAAGGAGGGAAGTCAAGGTGGTACAGTAGGTCGGTGGGTGTTTTTTAGACGAAAAGAGAGATCGGAAATCGTGCAATTTTTTTTCTCTGGTTTTTCTGTGGAGAAAGAGAAAAATTGTGATTCGTATAAAGTTGCTAAATTTATGATGTCATTACAATCAAGGTCAAGGATAGAACGCAAGGTAACCTTCTTTTCTATATTCAAAATATACATATACACTTACTCATCTTCATTTGGTTTATCAGCTAATACACCTGATTCTTTAATTAATAAATCAATTTCTTTATCTGACCAAATTCTATGAATTACTTTATCTTGTTCAAATTTACTTAAACTTAAAGTAGCAAATTCCAATTTTTCACTATTAAGATTTGAAGCATCCATTGTTTTACTTAATACTTTAATAGCTAATTCACAAGCTTCTTTTAATGTTAATTCATCTTTATAATCTTTTTTCAATAATGTTTGAGCTGCTGAATTATTAGCTCCAATACCTGTAGCTTTCCAACCACTATAATTACCACTTGGATTTGATGTAAATAATTGAAATTGATATCTATCATCATATCCAGCATATAAAAAACTAACTCCAAATGGTCTTAAACCACCATGTTGAGTATAACCTTGTTTAATATCACAAACACGTTTAATTAAAATTTCACAAGGGATTTGTTCATTATAAGTTTTAAGATATTGTTGAGCAGTAATTCTAGCATTATTAACTAATATAGAAGCATCAGCAGTCATACCAGCAACAGCACAAATCATATTATCATTAATTGCATATAATTTTTCAGCTGATCCATCATTATCTAATAATTTGGATGTAACTTTCTTTTCACAAGCTAAAACTACTCCCTCGGTTGATAATATACCAATTGCAGTACCTGCCATAGATATAGCTTCTTGAGCATATTCAACTTGATATAATCTACCTTCTGGTGAAAAGATGGTTGTTCTTGAATCGTATCTTCTGGACATTTTCTTTTCTTTTTTTGCTTTCTATTCTGTGTATTTGAGTGCTAGTGTGTGATTACCTGTATTGTGTCACTACTAGATATATGTCGACTGTCAATTGTGGGTGGGGGTGAGTGTGTGGATGGGGTAGTAAGTAGTTACTTAGTTATTGATGGGGTTGGATAGCAGAAAGATATGTCCCTTCAAAATTGTCAGTGGCAATTTTTGTTTTGATTGGAATTTTTCAAAGCGGAAGATCTTATATACAGGAAAATATCTTTCTATTTCAACTTTTGTTTTTGTAAATCTCTTCTTGTAAATGCTTATAGTTCAATAAGGAAAGGGGTAAATGAGGGAAGGATAAATATTGATGAGACTCTTTATAAGTTCATTAAATGTACCCATAGGGTATACAACACCTGAATTCCCTTCTTTATTTTGGCCTATTGGACCATCTAAACAATCTTATCAAGATTCTTTTTTATATTATTCTTGGGATATTTGGAAATTTACTGTATTTTGGTCTTTATTATTATTTGGTGGATTATATTTAATTGTTGGTTTATTGGCAGTTTTTAGTAAATTATTAAATAAATATCGTCATAAATTAGAAATTGATATATTTGAATGTATTAATTGTTTATTAATATTAATATTTTATATAATTGTTGGATTATTTAAAGGATTTTGTAGTGGTGCTATAATTGGTATTATAATATCAGCAATTTATCAAGCTGGTTCATTAACTATGAGTACTTGGATACCATTAACTTGGGCTATAATAGAAATATTATATGATATTACTCTGAGTTATCTGACTAGTAGAATTATACTATGAGAGAGAGAGGGGGTGTTATTTGGTTACTGTATATACTACTATGTATTTCTATTATATACTACTGTATATATACATTATACTCACTACTATTATATACTGAATACACTATGTGTTTCTATTACATCCTGCTGTGTATACTAATATACTGCCTATACACTCACTGTATATACTATTTAACACTGTAAGTATGTATATACTCACTTATATACTGTAAATAACTAAATGGTATTTCTTTCCTTAAAATCTTTGTCTCTCTCTCTCTCTCCGCTACCAACCACCACCATTACCATAGAAAAACAAAAATTTGGAAAAATCATTTTAAACACAATTTTCATTCATCAACAACAACAACAAAAATGCTGACTCAATTTGATATTGAATTCCTTTCTGTTAATCAATTGGCTTATATTGTACTTGGATTACAACCATCTAATCCTTTAACTACTCAATTATCTTTAAAATGTTTAAATTTAATGAAGAAATATCAATCAATTCATCCATATCATAATATGATTATAAATAATCTTAAATCACAAGGTGGTGGTGGTATATCATATGATGTGACAACAACTTCAACTAATTCTCAATCAATTTTAAATCAAGCTAAACAACAATGTCAAGAATTTATTACTAAAGAATCTGATGGTGGTTTAAATCCGGCTGAATGTATTGATTTTTTTATATTAATAAAACAAGCAATTATTATTTGTTTAATTGAAACTAAATATCAAGATGCCATACAATTTTTAAATAATTATGCTACTATTGTTCAATTTTCAACTCAACCTTCAAATCTTGAAGCATTAGTTGGCAATCATTATATTGAATTTTTATTTTTACAATATGTTGCTAATTTATTTCATTTAATTTGGTTCCCCTTGGATGATAATTCAAATTATGGTAAAGATGGTGATGGTGGTAGTGGTAATAATATTGATCGGTCATTAATATCAAGTAGTTCATTTAAACCTTTAGATGCAATTTTTAAAAAAGTTTCCCTTTATTTTATTAAAAATGAAATTTTATTTACTACATTGGAAGAAAATCAACAAGTTTCCAAAAATGAATTGAATTATTATTGGATAATTCGATTTTTAAATTTATCAATTTTATTTAAACAATTTAAATTTATTGAATTTTATCAAGAATTTACCTCGTTATTTATAAATTATCAATCAAAAGTTAAGAATACGACTGCCACCACTGCCACCACTGCCACCACTGCTACTACCACCAACACCACCTCCACCTCCACTACCACCACCCCATTGAATATTTTGATAAATGATTGTACAATTTTAAAATCAAATTTATTAATTATGTTTGCTATTGTTTCAATATTTTTAAAACCATTTTATACTTTATCCTTAGTTGATATTGGACCAGATGATTTAATTGTTGATTTATTTAATGAAAATGAAGATAGTCTTGAATATAAAATTTATAATCAAATATTAGTACCATTATCCAATCGAGAAACAACTATTGTATTTGATACATTTAATGATGAATCATTTATTCAAACCCTTGGTGCATTTTTAGTTTATAATTTACCTGTATCTCCAGTATTTGTTTCTTCTTCTTCGGGTTCAAGATTAGGAGGAGGACAATTTTCATTTATTGAATATATGAAACAAATTATTGATTTTAAAAATTTTATGGTTATAATATCAGCAACTAAAGAAATTCTGGTTTTAAAATTAATTGAATTATTGGGGTATGATTCTCTGAATTTAGAAATTGTGGCTACAATTACCAATCAATTAATTACATGTATTTCAACTTTGAAATTAAATCAATCTGGTATAACCTATATTGCATCTCAAGGGATATTTATTCATTCTGAACCAAATAAAGAATGGACAAGTTTAGAATTACAAGAAAATATTGAATTAATGAATCGAGATCTTAAAGGTGATGGATTGGCACAAATTATGAAAAATATCTTGGTTGAAAAGTTTTTTAATTAAGATGTTTGTTGTTCTATATTTAATCTATAAATTAAGTCCAATATATATAATCTTGCATCCAATGCATTGAATTTAATTTTAGAAATATCAAATTGAATTTTTTTACTTTGAAGTAATTGATTAATTAAATAACAAGTAAACATTATAACATAAACTCCACAATCATCACAATTTGTTTGTTGATCACATTTCATACGTATTATTTTTAATGGTTTATTTATGGTTTTAAAGATATTCTTATTACATAATTGTAATCTGGTACATAATTCTTGATATTGTTTTTCTTCTGATTTCAATACTTCACAATCATCTTGTTCAATTTGCATAGAATCATATATATATATTTTATTTTCAAGTATTGATAATATTGCAAGTATCCAATGATCACCATTATTAGCCAATTCGAAATCAATACCATTTAAATCATCTAATAAATTCATCGGCATAAATACAAATTTCAGTAATTGTAATTCCTTTATAGGTAATATTGTCTCAATTTGATCAGATATAGGGAAATGAAGGAATAATTGTATGAGGGATGGATATAATAATTGAATTTGATGACCAAATTTCTTTGAATTGATAAATAAATGTTGAATAAGTTCATAAATTAAAGATATATTATTATCATTTAACCATTCACCAGGTAAAAAATGATCAATATCAGAAGTATATAAAGCAATTGAATTATATTGAAATAATTTAACATCATCGAGTTTTGATTTCTTTTTGGATTGACAAGTTAATTGTGAATGAATTTGTCTAATTTTTGATTTTGTTAAATATGGATTGAATTCGATGGTGGTGGTGGTGGTGGTTGTACCTGATGAGTTGTTTAATTCTTGATGTCTACGTAGTTGTCTTTTGCGTGCAGCATTTAGTTTTTTGGATTGTCGAAGTTCTTTTCTTTCCAGCTTTTTCAATTTCTTATTTGGTTTGACTGTGGTAGTGGTGGTGTCAGGTGGTTCTGTGGTAGTATCTTGATCAATGGGAGGGATGACGGTATCCCAGGGGAGTTGATCAAGTCCATTGATTACTTGATTTGACGTTTCGGTTGTTACAGTGGACTCGTCATTGCAAAGCGAGTCGTCTTCTTCTTCTTCTTCTTGTGATATACAAAACCCTTTATATTCATCATATATGATTCTCATATCTCTTGTTAAAAGTATTGATAAAAAAACCGAAAAAGTGAAAAAAAAATGTTTAAATCCGAACCCTTTTTTTCAGCTCCGGCTGGTTTTTTCTTTTTTCCCACCGCTTCTCTTAACTATGTGGATTGATTTGATGATCTAGCCGTATAAAATAGTGGAATATCAAACCATTTTAAAAAGACGTTAATAATTCGTTAGATACACACATTAAAACATAAAAACTAAAAAGACATCTCAAAATAAGGGTGAATCGCCTCCCCCGTTCTACCTTTAAAAATTGAGACACACCAAAAGGAAAAAACCTATATACTTTGCTTTTTTTTTTGATAATTTTACAAATATAAATAAATAAAACCAGTCATAACAATACCCCTTTTAGAAGTTCAAAACAACCAATTCCTCTTCAATTTTAGGTACAGTTGTTTCACCTTCACCTGAAACCAATGCTTCAATATCACTAACCTCTTTAGCACATTCACCAGTCAAATTAATAGTATCGAATTTATTCTTTCCAACAGCAATTGTATCTCCAATTCTAACTCCAATACCATGATAATGTTTAGGATGACTATATTCAGGAATATATAATCCAGTCTTCATGGTAATTACATTTCCTTCTTGTAATTTACCTCTAGATCCCCAAGCAGTAGGAATATCAGATACTGCTAACCCAATATGTTGTCCAACACTATGAGAAGCTAATAATGAAACTTCATATTCAGTTAAATTCAATCCGGGTAAATTATTCAATTCTTCTCGAAGAAATTTAGTACTTTCTTGACGAATATCAACTAATGAATATCCACTTGATTCATTACATAAATCAATACATTTACTATTAGCATTAAGAACAGCTTGATAAATATCCTTTTGTGGATCAGTGAACCCTTGGGGAGAATTTGGCCAAGTTCTTGAAATTGAAGAACAATAACCTCCTAATGAACCACCAGCATCTACAAGTACCATTTCATCTTGATATAATAAATCATCATTACGTCCATAATAAGGATCTAAGGCATTACTACCACTAGCTACTACTGGATTATATGCCTTTTTATCACAACCACCTTTGACAAATTGATATTCCAAATAATTGGCCAAAGTTCGTTCACAAAGAAGTGGAGAACTTGAACCTACTTTTGCCATAGCTTTATTGAAAGCACGAGCAGTAATTTTACTGGCAGTTTGAATAACTTTGATTTCATCTCGAGATTTAATTGCTCTTAATTGACAAGTAAGGTTTGATAATGGAATAATTGGTTTTCTTGCATTTTCTGCTAATACATAAATATTAGTGGATTGATGTAAAAATGAGAAAAATGATTTAACAATAATATCATTATTTGATGCTAACCCTTTAGTAAGGTATGAATATACTTGTGTTGGATCCATTTCTTTGGATAAATTGACTTTTTCATCCCAATAAATAGTTTCACATTCTTGAATTAAGTTTTTAATATAGTTTGGAAGAGTATTTATATTTTCAACAACTTCAGTATGATGATAATCTTGTGATCCAATCATTCCAGGATTAGGTGCACTGCATAATTTATCTCTTGGTGGTACAAACATATGAAAAACTACATCTTCTTGACTATCTCCCTTTTTCTCAATTATTGCAATTGCATTTGGTTTATTCCAACCTGTTAAATAATATAAATCATTATCTTGTTTAAAATCATAAACATGATCACCAAATCCAAAATGATGGGAATTTCCAAAGAGGATAGCCAATGATTTGGTAGGAAGTTTCTTGGCTAATGCAAGTCTTCTTTTACGATATTCTGCAGCTGTGATTCCTGGGGTTAAATGACCTGGATCAGGGAGATGATGAGCTCTCCATTCATGGCTAAGTTGACCGCTGGTGATAATTGGTGTTGCTGGTTTTGGGCGAGTAGCTAGACTAACAAATCTACGTACAACACGAAGATGAGTGGAGGTTGTTCTGAAGGTCATTGTTATTTTGGGTATATATATATATATATATATAAATGTAAGTTATTTCATTTTCAAATAAAAAATTAGATTTTTTAGTGTGGTTTATATAGTCTTGCGATTTTCGGAGTATGAATTTATTCGGCTAAATCTCGGTTTCGTAAATCATTCTTAAAAAATATCCGGGGTAAAAACTTAAAAACCTGAAACTTTTTTTTATCGCTGAAAAAAAAAATCAGCTCAGTTTTTTTTTTAAAATCACTAACAGTTTTGTCATATTATTTTCCACGGCTAATGTGATCTGATTTTTATGCTTGAGTTTTTTTTTTTATCGAGTCCCTGTGCTTCTGTAGCTTCTGTAGCTCCGATTTCTTCCTAAATGTTGCCCTTTTATCGTAAGATCTGTATCCCTAAACTAATATCTTGTTTCTTTTTTTGTCGGGCTTTAAACTCCTATATAACAATTCACATGCATGGTCAAAAATATTTCTAAATCTAATCTAATTTCACTTCTTCGAGCCCTATAGAATCTCTATATATTATTTGGGGGGATTAGAAATTAAGGGGGTTCATTTACGATCAATATGATAACTAGAAAAAAAAAGTCAAACTTTGAGAAACTGGCCTTTATTTATATCTATTTCTTGTGTGGAGAATAAAAACTAGATTTATAAAGAGGAATGCATTAAGAGTGGAGAATTCCCCCCACCCAAGAATATTATGAAAGAAAAATTTCTTAAATGCATCTGCGGTAGAGTTTCTTTCTTGTTCGGAAAATGAAAGAAATGATCGTAACAAAAAAGGGTTGATCCCAATGGCTTAGCTTTAATATAGTGGTTCACTGCACCTGTGAATAAACTTATCAGTAGAAATCATTCGAAATTTGCTCATTGTAAAGCAACTTAGTGCAACACAGATTGAAAAAAAAAGTGATCAAGTGAATTATGTAGGGCTGAACTCAAATGTGGGGTACTTTATGAGGCATGAGAGATGCATCACAGCCGTGAATAAGAAATTTGGATTGTGTTAGTTGGTAATTTCGACTAGATCCAAGCTATCATAGTGCATAATAGGTTTCTTTTAAACGAACCACCTATTAATTGTTGAGCATCTCAGGTCACTGATATGGGTCTTGATCGGACTCAACTTCTGCGACATGTGACATGGTGCGACATTTTTGTTGTAAAAAAAAAGTAAACCGTTTAAGTTTGAGATTGTCAGAAATGTATTCTAAATCGATTTACAAAAACATGAAACACTCAAAGCTTTGTCTACTTCATTATTTGTTTCTGGCTTTGCTTTAGAGATAATATTTGAACTTGGGGTCTGTTAATCCGAATAATTGGAATGCGTTTTATTTGGCACAGCAAGCCAGATATTCGTCATAAGCAAGTGGGTTCCTTCGCGTATGAGAATTACGAACTGGTCTACACAGAGGAGAAAGACTTTTTTTCTTACTTTCAACATCCATTTTTCATTCATTTAAGTTATTGCGGAAATATATAAAAACATGGGGCTATTATTCTACTGGCTGTTGTTGCCTTAATGGTATATATATCGGACTCTTTCGTAGCCGGTTTGGATGCTCAAAACAAAATGGGATCTGGGTGGGTTAAATTTAAATCCGAACGTTTTTTTTTTCTCTCCAAATTTTAGAGTGACTGCATTTTTCACTCATCACCAATTCTTCCTTCAGCAAACAGCACGCTGCCCATCTTCTGTTCAATGACTTTCCGATTGACTCGCAATGTTTTCATTGCACGAAGGTTCATCAGTTTTGCTACCAGACCTAAACCAAATCCATCCCCGTATGGCACTGGTCAACCTACCCATGAGTCAAGACCCCATTATCTCCCAACCCCAGGTTACTTAACTCCAGGAATCACAGCATTAGAATACTTCAATCGTCGACTTGAACTCTCCAAAAAGCTCCCTGTCAAGTCATTAGCTATTATTGTGGGGAATACTATTCAATATGGTTCCGGAGCGGTATTTTATGATTTCCAACAAGATAATGATTTGTATTATTTAACTGGTTGGAATGAGCCAGATACGATTGCAATTATTGAAAAGAAGAAAGATAATGGAGATGAAGATGATGTGGTTTTTCATATGTTAGTACCACCTAAGGATAAACATAAAGAAGTTTGGGAAGGTGCTAGGTCAGGATTAGAAGGGGCATATGACTATTTCAATGCTGATATTGTTGAAAACATTGCCAGAGCTCCCTTTTATATTCGACAATTAATTGAAGATAGTGAAACTATTTATTGGGATCAAAAGTTTGATTCTCCAAAGGAACGAGATACAATTAAATCATTTTTTCAAATCTTACCCAATTCAAATTCAATCAATGATATTATCAGAGGTTCGAAGAAACCAATCAACCCATTATCCGAGGTCGTTGCCGAATTACGTGCCATTAAATCCCCTGATGAGATTAAAGTCATGCATGCCGCTGGACAAATCTCAGCTCGTGCATTCAATAAAGCCATGGCCAAGGTTGGCTCCACTAATCCTATCCGAACAGAAAAGACATTAGCTAAATACCTTGAGTATCAATTCGTAAAAGGTGGTTGTGATAAACAAGCCTATATCCCAGTTGTGGCCAGTGGGTCTAATGCCCTTACTATTCATTATACACGTAATGATGATTTATTATATCAAGATGAAATGGTATTTGTTGATGCTGGAGGGAAATTAGGAGGTTATTGTGCTGATATTTCCCGTACTTGGCCCAATTCTCCCAAAGGTTTTACTGAACCACAAAGAGATATGTATGAAGCAGTTTTAAATACAAATAGGAAATGTATTGAATTATGTGATGAATCCCTTGGATATACTTTACATGATATTCATGAAGCTAGTGTAAAACTGCTCACTGAAGAATTAAACAATTTACCAGGATTCAATGTAAGTGTGGGTGAGGTTTCACGAATATTATATCCGCACTATATTGGGCATCATTTGGGGTTGGATTTGCATGATATCCCTACAGTTTCCAGATTTGCCAAATTGGTTGATGGGAATGTTATTACTATTGAACCAGGGTTATACATCCCTGAAGACGATAGGTGGCCAAAGCATTATCAAGGGATTGGAGTTAGAGTTGAAGATGATATTGTGGTAGGGAAGAGTAATGATGAAATTATTAACTTGACTAGTGGTTGTGTTAAAGAGATCGCTGATATCGAGGTATTAATCTCAAGTGGTGCTGCAACTACACCCGGAATTGACGATGAGTTGGTGGTTTTGGATGTTTGATAGAAAAGCTAATTAAATTGTTTTTGTGCATTTTCGTTGTATATATCTTAATAGTTACACTTTAAACCCTATTTACAAATCTTCTACATCCTTCTTTATAGACCTTAACGACCAATGTTTAATAATAAAGAATTCTTGGAACCTTCTTCACCTTCACCGCCTTTACCATTTGGCAAGTAAGTAATATTAGGAGATCCAGCCAAAGTGCTTGCAATTTCTTTAGATGCTTCTAATCTTCTAATCATCAATAACCCGTCACCAGCTTTAGCTAATGCCTTAGAAACGACATCTGCAGCTTCAGCTTCACCTTCGGCTCTGATCACAGCAGCCTTTCTTTCTTGTTCAGCTTTTTCAACCAAATATTTCGATCTTTCGGCATCTTGTTGAGCAATTTGTTTTTGTTCAACTGCTTTAGTAAATTCTCTACCAAATGTCATGTGAGTGATTGAAACATCTTCTAATTGAATATTAAATTCATTAGCTCTTCTAGATAATTCTTGTCTAATTCTTGCACTAACAACTTCTCTTTGAGTAATTAATTCAGCAGCATCGAATTGTGCAACGATAGATTTTAATATTTCATTTCCAATAGCAGGTAAGACTCTTTCGTCATAATCTAAGCCTAAACTTTGATAAATCTTAGGTAATTGACGTACTTCAGGCCTAGTTAATACTCTTAAAGTTAATGAAACAGTTTGTAAATCTTTAGAACCGGTAGTGGTAGCGATTGTCTTTGGTTTAGTTCTAACATCGAATATAACCGCTTTTTGTAACCAGGGAATTAAGAAATGAGTTCCTTCACCAACAACGTTTTGTTGAACCCCCTTTAATCTATCAAATATAACTGCTCTCTTCCCACCCGGAACATCATACATTGCTGATTGAGCTAATGCAATTGAAACACCTACAGGAACGAGGATCTTGGAAAGTAGATCTGCAACTCTTTGTGACATTTAGTTTATTAGTTGTTTGAACTTTAATATATATATAAAATAAGTGTGTGGTTCTTTTTCCTTTTAAACCCAAACTGGTGAAAGAAAAAAAAATTAAAAATTTTCAAACGCCACTAGAAAAAAAAGAACTGGTAAATGGTACACGACTCTTATTCTCCTCCATGATCTTAACACCAGTTAATTATCTTTCTGCTAAATAGAGGAATGGTAGTGTTTAGAAGTTATAAGTAAATTTTCTGTGCGTAATTATTTGATAGGAATGATTTCTTAGAATAAACAAGTGAATAAAGGCGAACCTCTCTGTTTTCCATACTTGAAAAATTATAGCAAATTTTTATTCAGAAACTTAAATATAGTGGCTATTGTTAATTAACCGGTTTTGAAAAATTGAAAAAAATATCAAAGATTTGAAATCAATATGAAAAAGTGATAAACTCCTAAGAGTAAAAAAACCCAGAGAAAAGAGCCTATTTTATAATAATGTCCGTGATATGAGATATGTTGCTGGAGATTTTTGAAGTACACCATCTGTGGCTGCAAAAAAAAAAAATATTACCAATCCAATTGCATGCTCATGTTTTTCTTCATAACTGCATCTCAGAATCATAAAGATGTTAGAAGTCAATTCTAGTTATTTTTTAGGGGGAAAGGCGAATGAAGGTATTCATTTGGGTTTTTGAATTGGTACCTGGATATGTTTCCACTCATCAGTGCCAAAAGGGAGTTTAATCAGGTCATATTTCACCCACAACTTTACTTAGGCTCACACCCATTGATTGATGTTCCACCAGTTTTCCAGTAAGCGGTTTTCAAGAAAAAGTTGTTCAATTGCCTTAAAGTAGGTGTCACTGATAGCTAATACCTTTTCCAGTTCATTGTTAAACCTGAAATTGATGGAATCTACTAGATTCTAACTATTCTATTTATAGAAGTCTACTGTGTTAGCATGACTTCTTCTTTCCTTATATTAACAATCTTTGATAAATATATACACTATTTTCCTATTGCTAATTAATCAATTAATTACTTAAAAACTGCAGTTTGCGCGGAAGAAACTCCGTCAACGCACTTTGGGTAAAATCTTCAGTTTTTATTTTCTACACCTCAATTTCGGATCAGTTATCCACACGATTGTCAAGTTGTTATGCTGACCCGCAACCAAACAGGCGCTCCAATTTGGGTGGCGAATGCCCCTTGATTTAAGATTTAAAAAACAATATTTAATCTACAGAATAATAAAGAATAAAAGCCTTTCCCTCCATATATATAAACATCAAACAAAAGCTTATAACTCTTCATAGCTACACATCCAAACGTTAACTATACTCCTCCAATGGCACTAGATACAACATCTGTATTATGGATCCTAAAGTTTCCACCGGAAATCTTACAATTGATATTTGACTTTATTTCCAATGAACATCTTCAAGAATATATCAAGATTGACAAAATTGGCGAATTTGCTTCCAAATCGTACTATGGCGATGTAAAAATCCTAGATTTTGATGACTACCCCATCCTTCGTGCCAATAATTGGGCTTCTGATAGGGTTGAGGAGTCTCTATGGGTGGGTCCTATTGATTACAGCCCCCCTATTTTCTCTTGTTTAAGTGAGTTTATTGGTTTTTGTGTTCGCCATCCTCAATATCACCCTCGTTCAATACTTTTCCCTTCTATTACCGATATGTTATTTTTTTACAAGGTATTTCCACATTGGTACTCAACCTTTCGAGCAAAGTGTAAACTGGGTTGTGGTGCAAATTGCTGTGAACATACGTTCTGTGATTCACAATTATCAAGTCTGAATGAAAACGATTTGGGGCCTCTTTCGTGTTTCTGTAATACACAGGAGCAAGATTTATTACAAGAAATTCTCCCCAAAATAGGTTCTACAATCGTTGTTTCTTCGTCTCAGTCTATTTTCGGAAAAAACCATCCTTTTTCATTAGACAAGCTCGTTTTGCCACCCTTTGTGTCTTATTTGTGTTTAGACGGCTCACTCCAGATCAGCAATTCAACTGTTAAGATGAATCTTCCTATTCACTTGAAATATTTGCAACTACTTTGGAGAAAACCACCTGAAATTTTAAGCCTTGATATCAGCATGGCAAGAAGCCTCTATTCCTTTGAAGCAAGCGTCAAGGGAATGACGTCCTTGAAGTTCCTAAAGTTACCTGATTCCATTCATGTTTTGAAATTTTATTGCCTGGATTTGAATAACTTAGAAGGTTTATCACAGTATCTTTATCTTAAAATTTTAAGAATAGAGTGTCAACTCGACAATCTCCAATTTAATCGTGTCGAAGGTTTAAACCTAGCTCCCAATCTTCAGGAAGTCCTGATTTGCCGAATTGTAACATACCCCGCTGTCTATACTGAGAGAGTTAAACCAACCAAGAGAACCCCCACACCAGATCTGTTTGGAGGAGTCTCCATGCAGAATCAGATCCAATCACTAGCAGTGTCACAAAACCACTTTCGATACTTTAAGAAATCCGGGTTGTTAGAAAACTTGCTTCACCTAGCTCTTCTGAATTGCAATATTAATAATCTTAAACAAATAGATTGGGCCTTGCTTGGCAGTTTGAAGGTTCTTGATTTGAGCAATAATGGGCTAGTTTCAATATGTTCAACACGACTCCCGGTAAATTTGCAAGTGTTAAAGTTAGCTGGAAATAACTTAAGCAAACTCTGCAATCTCCCTTGTTCCCAATTACTCAAGCTAGATTTGACAGATAACCAGTTTAAGGGAGTTGTTGAACAAGATATTTTGGAGATTCCTGATAGTTGTGAAATTTTGATATTGGACCATAATTTTTTGGAATCATTTGGAGAATCATTTAGGTTTCCATCAAAGTTGAAAGAAGTGTCTCTCTGGTGCGAAGAAGATCTCGAGGAGCTGCTGTTGTTTAATACTGCTAACTTGTTTAAGAAACTTTCCAAAGAGATACTTGTCGTGAGATTGCCACATTGCCAATTTCCCAAGCTGTCGAGCCTGGAAAGACAAAGTTTAGGGTCTATTCATGATATAGGATTACAAGAGTTGGTATTGATGTCGGTGGAAGGGCAATTCCCTATTGTGGAACACTTGAAAAGTCTTACTAAACTTCATATTTGTGATATTAATTCTATAGATTTAAAAAGGTTACCTGAATTGTTAGAGTATTTTTATTGCAAAAGCGAGACAGCAACAGGTGATATTTCCCATTTACATAAACTTGAAGAATTGTTATTCATATCATACAAGTTTGAAGGCAGTCAATTTAGAATTTCAAAGTCCGTTAAATACTGTACAGTTTTGATTAATCGCTCAAGACCTCGCATCATACTTGATGATTGTCTCGATTTGAGGTATTTGGATCTTTCAAGAAATCTAAAAGATTGTGAGTACTTATTGAAGTATTTCAATTTCTTATATGAGAAGAATCCCAATTATTGTCTTTATATTGAACATGATTTGGAAGAGCCTGATATTAAACCTAAGTTTGAGAATTTAGTACAGAAGCACTTTTTGCGTTTTTCCGGCCCATCTAAGTGGAAAAATTTTTGGTTCCGTTTGTACATTACCTAAAGGTTAAATTTTTCTTGTTGGTTTATTTAGATCAATATACGTAGATTATAATTAATTGATTATGATGGTGAAAATAGTTTCATGTAACGATAGACTTGCGGTAACTTTACGGCAGAACTAAAAGAGAGATACGTGGCGGGTATTTTCCAGATGGTGAAAATAAGTTCATGGGACACCATGGATTCTAGTAGTGGTGAAAACTTCTCCAACGACTCTAGCATCACTTTTAGACAGATAGTACAAGAAGGAATAATTCAGCAATGTTAGTTGTTTTCTGTATTTCTAGACTTGTTTTCTTTGTTGCTTGTTGTTCAAAATCCAATTACTTTATTTATTTCCTTCAGAGTAGCTTTGATCAATCAGATACCACTGGTTTGGAGACTGGAAACGATTCTATACTCTCCAACCAATAATCTGTAAAACTTCAATCAATGACATGCAAGCCAACAACTAATGGGAAAAGCCGCAACAAAAATTATAGTTAAATGACATTCTTTCAATAAACGAATATGTTGCAGCATGTCAAAAAAAAAACTTAAAAAATGCAATGCAAACTTTTGCAACTTTAAACTTCAAAAGATAACCAAAAAGTTAGTACGTATCTATATTCCACAAAAAAAACACCCCACCATTGGAACTTCAAAATATCCGTTCTTTTATTCCATTTTCTACTAAAAGGCAGTTTGAAATAGTAGCGATTTTACAAACCGCCTGATTTATAATGTTGATATGGCGACTCAGACTCGATGAAACGAGGCTTATCTTTCTCAATTTGTTTTGCTTTTTTCCAGTTTTAGATTGCGAAAAAAAAGAATAATGAAGAGATGAATTCAATGCAACAAAGTAAGAAAACAATTCACTTCTACACAAAAAGGAACTTCTATAATAATTATTAATGAATTTTATTATTGTTAATAATAGCGAATCCTCTTATCCTTTCTTATAAAAGATACAAATAGTGAAAAAAATCACATTTATATTACATAAATCAAAAAAGAATATGACAAAATGAATATGGCGGGTTTTTTCCGCGAGGGATGATCAATGATCAATCAAGTACACCAAAGTCCAAGCGGATCCTGCTGCAATTGAACCGATTGCTACCATTTGTAAACCTTCTGCGAATTTCTTGTGGTTCCCACAATCATCACCCAAAGAAATAGATGTCTTGATATAACCAAATATGAATAATGTAATTAACATGACAATCACTGAGATTAACAATCCAGTTTCGACATATGTAGTGAAGAAATAAGGTACTAATGGAACAAATCCTCCAAGAAAATATGCTATTCCAATAGTCATTGCTGAAGTAAACTCTCTACCTTCTGCAGGTTCTTCTAATCCTTTTCCAAATCTAATTACAAAATCAATTAAATTTTTAGGGCGAGAATCCAAATCTTTCAAAAATGATATAATTGTAGGTTCACTAGCACCCAATTCAAACATTATTTCTGCAGCTTCTTGATTAATCATTTCTGGTTTTTTAAAGAATTCAAGTTTTTCCTTTTTAACTTGAGAATTATAATATTCTGATTCTGATTTTGCAGCTAAATAACCACCTAATCCCATTGAAATTGCACCTGATACTAATTCTGCCATACCACCGGTAATGACTAATTTAGAATCCCCCAATGAAGATAACCCTGCTGTTAAAGCAAAGGGAACAGTTAACCCATCGGATAACCCAATAATTATATCGGACATTACTCTAGGGTCAAATTTATTAAAGAATCCGGATAAGCCTTCTTGTTGTTCCATTTCTTTGTTTTCTGACGAAGCTATTGAAGCAGCAGCATTAATTATTGCTTCCTCAATGGCTATTTCTTGACCTCTGTCGCTATGAGGATCAAGATCTGAGTCTGATGTGGAACCATATGGATGTTGATTATTTTCTAATAGTCTATTAGCTCTTTCGTATTCTTCATCTTCTTCTGTCCTGCGTGGTATTAACCAAGTCACTAAATTTTTTATAGCAACAATTGACATTATCTATTATATATGTAAATGATGTGTTATTATGATGAAATTGTTAAAGTGAAGAGAGCTGTATTAGTTATACTTCCTGAATGAATGGTTAGTTGTAGTTGTAGTAGTAGTAGTATAAAACAGTTACTAAAATTGATAAAAAAACAGTATTTTAAAAAAGAAATTTGAAAAATAAAAGAGAAAAATGATGAGATTATTTATATGGGTTATTTAAGTCACCTCTTTTATTTTTTTTTCTTTTTTTTTAGTTTATGGCGAAAGTTGAATGAAAAATAAAAATAAAAAGTTATGATGAGAGACGTATTTATATATGTGCGACATTTTTTTTTTTGCATTTTTCGCTTAAGAGTGAGAAAAAAAAAAACTTAAGAAAACTTTTTCCACTATGCAACTCACTCACTCGCGCTCCACACTCTCTCCACATTTCCTTTTATCATTTTTAGGATGATTAATTCATGGCATGGATCTAGAATATTCAAAAAAAAGTCCATTAAACATCTTGCAATCATTTTCCATGTTGCTTCATTTCCTGTTTCAACTTTGAGATGTGTCTTCTTCATACACTCAAATACAACCAACATGGGCCCTGATCCGAATTTATTAGAATTCTTGTCTGAGCCCTTTGGTGTGTGTGGGGGGAGGGGGAGGGAGGGAAAGAAACTCACTACAGACACAACCTCAAAAAAAAAGTTTAAATCTCGTGATTCTGTGTCTTTTTTTTTCTTAGAAAAAAGAGACATTTTCTGTCACTGCCATCACAAAATCGCGATGGGTGGGAAAGCAAAAGAAGAAAAAGTACCCATGCTGACATTCGCCTCGTTTGCGATTGGTTAAACTGTGTGTAATCAAATTTAGTCCTGTACATAAAAACATTTTTTTTTTCTTAAAATCAAATATATTACTCTATAAACATAAAATAAAATAGTAT
>JAKTZT010000025.1:0-53892 GCA_030578955.1 Hemisphaericaspora insectamans | reverse complement strand
ATACTATTTTATTTTATGTTTATAGAGTAATATATTTGATTTTAAGAAAAAAAAAAAATGAGCACATGGCAGCACCGAGTATTTTTTTGTGAAGAAACTTGATCCTTAAAATTCGTTTGATTTTTGAGTGGTTAGTAGTAAAATAAGATTTTAAATTCTACTATGCAATTACATTGCAGAATTCCATACATATATACAACTGCTCTAAATAATGGTTGATGAGAGTTCTAGATTGGTTGGAAATAATACCGTCAGGTATGACCTGCCTCCGGGAAGATTTCTATTACCCCGATCACACAACAGACCACCACTACTTTCGGTTCCCTCAACTCAATCATTACGGAGTGTTATGAGTACAGCAAGTGGGAACGAGAGTGTATTCGATAAATTTCACAAACGTCAACACAATAATGATACGCTTTCCATTCTTGATTTCGATTTATACAACAAATTAAACAATGAAGAAAATCGAAAAAGTGCTTTTGATCTTTACGCATATTTGGCATACTATATTCCGATCCTCAGCTGGCTTCCCAAATATTCTGCTAGGACTTCTCTAGTTGGAGATACATTGGCTGGATTATCTCTTGCATCATTCCAAATCCCTCTTGTCATGTCAATTGCTGGTACTTTGGCTCATTTACCTCCCATATGTGGATTGTATGCGATGATTATCGGATCGACTATATATGCCATCTTCGGATCAGTGCCAGTTTTAATTGTTGGTCCTTCTCCTGCTACAGCAATCATCTACGGACAAGTAATAGAATTGATACAACATGAGCTGATATTTCAAGATTTGACGGTGTTGGAAATTTCATCTTTTTTAACTTTTAGTCTAAGTGGAATTTTGCTTGGTTGTGGAATCTGCAGAATGGGATATTTGGATAATGTATTAAGCCGCGCATTACTTAAGGGATTTGTGGCTGCAATGGGAGTGATTATGATTGTCAATCAGTTTAGCACCGAGATGGGATTAGAGGAGTTAAGTTTAACTCAGCCTCATATAACAACTATTGAAAAGTTGGTTTTCGTTTTCAAGAATTATGATAAAGCTCATAAGTTGACGGTGGCAATTGCCTCAATAACCTTGCTAATTGTTTTAATAATTAGATTTACGAAGAATACATTGTATAACAAGTACAAGTGGAAGCTGTCAATCTATTTTCCGGAATTGTTATTGATGGTTATTATAGGAACGTTCTTATGCTGGTATTATGGTTGGCATACTGAAGGAGGAGTTAAAATTGTTGGAGACATTAAACTCCCAAATTCATCTTTCAATTTACAAAATCCCTTCCAATGGTCAAAGATTAATATATACAAACATACCTTTTCCACTGCATTTTTGTGCACAATATTGGGATATTTTGATTCAACCACAGCAGTTAAAGCCCTTGGTGCCAAGTATAACTATAATGTTAGTTCAAATCGTGAGTTAGTTGCCCTAGGAGTTATTAATTTTATAATTGGTTTATTTAGTGGATTGCCATCATTCGGGGCTCTTGGAAGATCAAAAATCAACATTCTAGCTGGTGCTACATCCCCCATGGCTGGAATTATCATGAGCGTTGTGAGTATATTTACAGCGTTATATTTATTACAATATATTTATTACCTTCCTCAATGCATATTGGCATTGACAACTACCATAGTTGGTATAACTGTGTTGCAAGAAGTCCCTGCAGATTTAAGTTTTTTTTGGACTATTGGTGGATATGACGAGATCTTTACATTTGTTATGATATTTGGCATTGCCATTCTTTGGAGTGCAGAAGCCGGTGTTACTTTAGGTGTCCTTGTGGCAGTGACAAGAGTAATTAAACATAGCACCACATCAAGAATACAGATTTTGGGCAGAATTCCTAATACTCCGATATTTCGAGACGCTGATGCGTTGATTGAAGAAAGCTTTTTCACTTTTCAAAAAGATGACAATTATGATCATTCAGGAGAAGAAGAAGAAGAAGAGTTGCAAGTTTCAGAAGAGAATTTGATCAGAGTTTCTAGTCATCAGGATCACAAACTTTCAAACTTGATTGCCGAGATTGAGGAAATCGAAGGTGTTCTATTAATCAAGATTCCTGAACCATTAAATTTCGCAAATGTAGGGGATTTGAAACTTAAGCTTGCTCGAATTGAGAGATATGGCTCATTATTAGTTCACCCTTCGCAACCAAGAACTCGTGATTACAAATCGATCAAGTTCATAATATTTGATTGCAAAGGGATGAATAAAATAGATTCTGCTGCAACTCAAGTATTATATGAAATTATAAAGAGATATACCGATGAAGATCAGATTTCAGTATGTTTTTCCAGAACGCCAACTGATAAAACTTGCAGGGAGAAATTAAAGAGATCAGGTATCGCAAAATTGATTAATAAATCATATCAATCGTATTCTTCGCATAATAGTAGAAATGCGTCCACTTTGGATTTAACATGGTCTGCTTCTGGTTTAGGCGATGGATTTTTTTTGAGTATCGATGAAGCACTAAAAGCAATTGGGTTACATAGTGTATAAGCACTTTTGGTGTTTTTCCGTTGATCAATTGAGTGTAGGTATCTCCTCATGTACATTATTACGTAGCTTTACAGTAAATAAGTGAAAGAAGGTAAAAAAATTATTATCTTCTCATGTGTAACAATATGTAGTCGATATAGTAAATACACGTCGTAGGTGAAAAAAAACTTGAAGGTGGTTTATATTTGAGACTATTATTTTTTCTCAAACTTACACAAAGCAAGTGAGTGACGCATGCGATCAAAAAAAAAAAAAGAAATTTACGAGCTTTTTTCGTTTTTTCCTCCAACAGTCGCAGATGGAATTTTCACCAAAAGTTTAACGAGAGGAGTTGTTTACTTGTTCTATTAAAACGGCTAAACAACACAACTCATATCATAGTTGAGGTTGTATTAAACATTAACCCACCGAGATATACATGCCAATATGACAACCCGAAGTATCATAAAGAGATTTCAATCTACAGTTAGCCATAGAAGAGTACCAGTTCGCAACCCGAACGCTGGGAAGAAATACAAATTCTATGATCTTATGTTGCGTACATCAACACACCCAACACATCCCATCGAAGCTAGTTTAATGACCACCAGAGATTATGAAGCATTGAAAAAGAAAACCAGGACCACTTTTGAAGGGAATTATTCCATTGATAGTTCGTTAACCCCAGAAGAGAAAATTGCCAAAATTTTCGGCGGGAGAATCAAAGGTGAAGCCAGAGTGTCTTCAAGTAGAGTGACCAGAGGTGAGGGTATGGTGATTGCTGGAATTAATGTGCCTGCAAGGCCACCAGAACCCGACAATTGTTGTATGAGTGGTTGCATCAATTGCGTATGGGAATTATTCGATGAAGATCTTAAAGATTGGAACGAGAAGAGGAAGAAAGCAGCAAATGCATTGGTTAAGATAGGTGGTAGATGGCCCGAGAATTTCCATGCACCATTGAAGTATTTAACAAGAGAGAATTATCCACAATCTCTCGCACATAAACCTGAATCCGAGTTGAATAAAGAGCAAGAAAGGGCACAAACAGAGAGCGAAGAAGAAGACACTTGGGGAAGTGTACCTGTGGCAATTAGGGTATTTGCTGAAGTTGAAAAGAAAATTAAAGCCAAAAGATTGGCAAGAGGCGATACAGGGGCTGCTGCTATTCCTGTCCCAGCGACGGCTCAATCCGGTTCAGGGCCACGAGCATCTACATAGTTCCGTCAATTTATTAGTTTATTGGTATTTAAACCCCATCAAAAAATCATCAGCGTTGTTTTTTCTTCAGTATTTATTGTAACGTTTATTGAATAGATTTATCATACATTGTTTAGATTATTATTAAAAACAGATTAACAAGTTTCTAATCCAATTCAACTCCCTTTGATTTGTAAAACTCTTTAGCTTCTTCAATTTGACCAACCAATTCCTTATATTTATTTTCCTTATCTTTAAATGTAACAATACCCCAACCTAATGTAGACAAAGCATATGCCCCAAATGTGACTAATGCCCAGAAAGGTAAATATGGAAGGATTTCTTCATACAATTTATTTGGAATAGGTATGAGTTTACTGAATAAGGCGAAATATATAGCAGACACCGCAAACAAGGCCAATCCAGTTTCAGTTGCTTTGGTCATGATTGATTTCTATATAAGGGTGAATTGGAATAAAATTGGGAATAATTTTTTTAATAATTTCATTTTTTTTTGTTTTACGTGTTCCAAATTTTGCTCAGCGAAAGTTTTATTTTATGAGAACTAAATGTGTGGCAGATAACTAAAAATACAATGGTTCGGGCTACACCATAAGTATGTTACAAGACACTACACAAATTAGTATTACATACTTTATTGCAAGTTATTCTTCAAAGACGTCTGTCTCCTTAAGAAAGTCTTATCCCTATTTATTGATATGTTACAATTGTTTTTGCAGCACTGCTCAGCCCCTACACATAAAATCTATAGAATTTATGACTGTATGGAATCTTGCTTAATAAACCCTATTAACTCACTTAATTTATTTGACGCCCCAGCACTCAATTGATCAAGAGTATTCATGATACCGGATTCATCTACAGTCATATTAATATCTTCATCCTGCAACGTTTCATTATGAGCTTCTGCATCAATTTCATCGTCATCACCTTCCATTTCAACATCATCGTTCCCCCATTCTTCTTCTTCGCCTCCTCCAGCATTCTGTTCTTCAGAGTTTTCTTCTGTAATCACATAATCGGTATTGATAATTTTATAGATCTTGTTTTGATCAATTGATTCTTCTTTAACCATTCTATTCAATTTATATCGAATTATCCTCCGAATGACCTCCATAGTCTGTTTATTTATCCAACCATCTTGGAAATCACACGATTCCCGTAAAAAATCCGAGCCCATTTGTTGCATATGATCTTCGATGATTGTATTAATATCTAAATCCAAAATATCACCCATTTGATAAGTAACAGTTGAAGGCAAAGTAACCCCATTGAAGAACATGTGATCAGGAAGTTCAAACTCCTTTACGGCTTTACCATCTTTTTTGTTTTCTTTATTACTTTCGATTATGGTTCGAGGAACAATTTTCTTATCGTTTTTTGTCTTTAAACCTGAAAAACTCAACCCTGCAATTCGAAAGTATTCACTTTGATGGATCCAAGCTGCTGGAATTTTTTTGGGATTAACTCCAAATTTAACATTACAAAATCTCCAAGGACCACTTTTATATATATATGATACATACGGGAGGGCTTGTTTGATGTGTTTGACCAACTCACGCGGAATAACATGCTCTAGTTGCTTACGTAACCATATAGGCTTTACATCGAATGCCTCACCCAATAAGATAATACATTGTAATAAGCCAAAGTCAGGACTGTCCGAGGGTAATTTTTTCCTTTGTAAAGATTTCAAATTTTGCTGCAATTCAGTTGCCAGTTCAGTGGGGATCTCTTCTTTGTGGTATTCAATCATTTTAGTATACAATTTTGTATTATCTTTATATGGGATAACCTTAATTTCTCCACTTTGTAAGTCTTTGACAGTTGTGGTTAGTGGATTCTTCTGATATCTATAATCAAATGGGAATCTAACTGGTGAAAGCACAGGAGGAGGAGGGAACTGATGATCACAATTGTCAGCATAATGCTCCTCCTTATAATCATCCAATCCATGAAAATTCTTATTATTATTGACATATTCATTGATTGTGGCATAATTCTTTCCATTACGAACTGATTTGTTAAACTCTTGCACAAACTTGTTGTTTTTAGTTGAAACTTGAAAATCAGCAACTGCTTTAAACAGATACACTCGGTCAATAATTGCAGCTGGTTGTACTATCGCTTTTCTAGTAGTTTTATCTTGTCTATTCCTCTCCAACAACTCTCTAATGGAGTATTTCTGTGGATTTTCATAATAATCTGAAGGCAAACTAGCTTTGGGTATGGATACCTTCACTAGTATTCTTTCATCATTAGTCATCACCGATTGAATAGGATGATGGAAAGGATCATTTCTTAACCGTAATTCAAGAGTATTTTCAATTGATAAATTAAGCCTGGTGATGACTGATTGGGCATTAATGGCTTTAGCAATCTTTTGTTTACCTCCCATCATAGAAATTGCTCGATCTGGGTTCTTAACATTCAAGGGAAATTCAACCGTTGTCACATGGGGAATATCCATCGAGTGCTTCTCGGCAAGTTGCTTTTCTGCCATTATGACTAATTGACTATCAGTTTCAAAAGTGACAAGATAATGAGGTCTTTTTGTATACCTTTTGGTGTTAAAGTATTATTTTTTCGTTTCTACACTCATTGAAAACAGCGCTACCACAAACAAAAATACTCATGTTGTGAATGGTGAAATAGAAAATACGCGAATGCAGAGATTTGGCCCAATTGTTGAGATCTTTCGGCAATAAAACGGCTGAGAAACCAAGATCGAAGCGATTGAGAGAAGCCAACATTACAATACTTTCTCATATTTGCTTGGTTACAACAGTCGGCTCGATGCTCTCATTATGGGTTCCGAGTTAACACAGCCACGAAGACCAATACCTTTTTCGGAGAGAGCACCAATTGCACAACAATTTCAGTAGGCGATTTATAGAATTCAAGATGCTTTATCAACCGGGGGAAGATTTCTATGGTGCCGGATAAATGCGGCAGTGAAAAATTTTTGAGTTTTTTTTTGACACATGAATCAGAAGGAATTGTTTCCCCTTATCTCAGTTCCAAAACTTTAGCATTCCTGGACATAATGTGGACATTTCTGCATAACGGGAAACTGAATCAATATCGAAGACAACTCCCAACAGTAAAATGTAGAATTTACTGACTTACTAGGTGGGAGCGTGATAAAAAAATTCAACTGAGAAGAAATGGTCGAATTTGATTGGCTCAAACTTAAATGAAAAAAGCTCCGAAATTTTCCAATGCGCGCCCAAAAAAATTGCCTGGAGTTCATTATAATCCCCTTTTTAAGACTGGAATTTTCCCGCTCCGAATAAATTTTTCAAAATTTTATTTCTCCCTTTCTTTCTCTCCTTAGTAAAATCAATTATTACAATATCACAATGCTTTCTAAGATTGCTACTAGATCATTCTCCTCTTCTGCTTCTAATGCTTACAAGGTTGCCGTTTTAGGTGCTGGTGGTGGTATTGGTCAACCATTATCCTTATTGTTAAAATTAAACCACAAAGTTACCGATTTAGCTTTATACGATATCAGAGGTGCTCCAGGTGTTGCTGCGGATGTCTCCCATGTCCCAACCAACTCTACTGTTAAGGGATACAATCCAGATCAATTAAAGGAAGCATTGACTGGTTCTGATGTCATTGTTATCCCAGCCGGTGTTCCAAGAAAGCCAGGTATGACCAGAGATGATTTATTCAACACCAATGCCTCAATTGTTAGAGACTTGGCCAAAGCTGCTGCTGACTATGCCCCAAATGCTGCTTTATGTATTATCTCCAACCCAGTCAACTCCACTGTCCCTATTGTTGCCGAAGTTTTCAAGTCTAAGGGTGTTTACAATCCAAAGAAATTGTTCGGTGTTACCACCTTAGATGTCTTAAGAGCTTCTAGATTCGTTTCCGAAGTTGCCGGCACTAACCCAGTTAACGAAAGGATCCCAGTTGTTGGTGGTCACTCTGGTATTACCATCATTCCATTGTTATCTCAAACAGTTCACAAGGACTTATCTGGTGAATCCAGAGATGCTTTAGTTCACAGAATCCAATTCGGTGGTGATGAAGTTGTCAAAGCTAAGGATGGTGCTGGTTCTGCCACTTTATCAATGGCTCAAGCCGGCGCTAGATTCGCCGGATCCGTTTTAGATGGTTTAGCTGGTGAAAGAGATGTCATTGAATGTACTTTTGTTGACTCTCCGTTATTCAAGGATGAAGGCGTTGAGTTCTTCTCCTCTAAGGTTACCTTAGGCACTGAAGGTGTTAAGACTGTTCACGGTTTGGGTGAATTATCTGACTATGAAGAAGAATTAGTCAAGACTGCCAAGGAAACCTTAAAGGGTAACATCAACAAGGGTGTTGAATTCGTTAAGCAAAACCCATAAAAGTGATTATGTAATTATTTAATTACTGTATATAAGTTGAATGAAATAGTTAAAACGTTATGTATAATATCCATTAATCTACCTATTCGTAAACTCGATCATGATGGCAAACCATTTGCACACAGAATTTGATCAAGTTCCAATTATGCAAATACTAAGAGGATTTGACCTGCATTTGTATATCATGTATGTTGTCAAGCTCTTCTGCAATTGTGATTATTCATTGAATACCTTACTCGCTTTATCATTCAGGTTCAAGTTTGAAAGAAGACTTACCATGATCATTATTGAAAAGGGGTGGTATAAATATAAAATCTAGAGTTTAACGCGTGTCGCTAAAGGAGGGAGCAGATTGCCGAATTTCAATACGATAAATAATAATTTACTACGCAATTGTGTAAACATTGGTAAACAAGGTGGGGAAATTTTGAAGAGCCGCTAATATTGTTTGGTACCAAGAAAAAAAACCGAGGATCTAGATTAGAAAGCATGCAATCAACAAACTACGCAATGTAAGCAATCATCTTAGGGATTCCTTAGTTCTTTAGCTATAAGCTTCTATTCAGCCAAATTCAACATATGAGAGAACGGAGCATACTAAAATACCATACAATGTTATGTGAAGAAACGGTTGAGCTGATTTAGAAGTGGCAACTTGTAAATCTTCCTGCAATTTTCCCTTCCCCACAAAAGATAAGAATAAACTCAATTTTTATAAATCTTGAATAGGAGAAAAAATTGAAACGATGGGAGTAAATGTAAATTTTGTAGTTTTATATAAATTTGTAATACTTGAATGGTTCGAGGCATCGGACTTATCGCTCGAATGAAAGATGATAATTTTTCATAATTTTCATAATAGAATTTTCAGCAATTCTGATGTTGTCAAGCCGAGGCACAATGATGTAAAATTTTTTTCAGGGAGAACCGCAACCTTCGGCTTCCCCCGGCAAAAAAATTTTTACCTTTTCGGTCGCACCCCATTTTTTTTTGTCCAATTATCAATCAGAGAATGGTAATAGCTTTTAAGGTCATGTAGATGTAGTTGCAAGTCATCTCATTTCAAGATGATGAGCATACTTGTTACCATGCACTCCTATTTAAACAATGGAATTCCAGTGCGCTTTCTGCAGAATTAAAACGATTCCTTTGCATATTGGACTGACCAGCCACCTAAATCTTCACCTTCTCTTTGATTTCTAATCTTATATAGAGAACCTAACCTTTGAACTATTTTCTTGGTTGGACAAGCCCGTAAAGATTGAAAATCTCTGTCTAGTATCCTTATTGTCTTGGATACAATTCTTATTACAAATGCAGAAAAATATGGGAGCCAAAGTCTGGACTCCTTCAATTGATTAGCAATTCAAAAATAATAACCAAAACTAAAAAATTTAAAAATATCCCAAATTGGTGACGTTCCCCCCGCGTGTTTTCTTTTATCACAAGAAAAATAAAAAATTTTTTTATGCAGAATTTTTGACCTGTCCCCGCCAATTGCTATAAATATTCAGGAAATTCACCTCCCATCTCTGAAGTTTGAAAAATCTACGTTTGCTTTGCTCTCTTTCTTATAGGCTTTAGATTAAATATCTATTTCACCATTATAGTTACTACAAATATATACAATGGCTCCTGTTTTTACAAACTCAAACGGTCAACCAATTCCAGAACCATTTGCAACCCAAAGAATTGGCAAGCATGGTCCTTTATTATTGCAAGATTTCAACTTGATTGATTCTTTAGCTCACTTCGATAGAGAAAGAATCCCAGAAAGAGTCGTTCATGCTAAAGGTTCTGGTGCTTATGGTGTTTTTGAAGTCACTGATGATATCACAGATGTTTGTGGTGCTGCTTTCTTAGATACTGTCGGTAAGAAGACCAAGATTTTCACTAGATTTTCTACTGTTGGTGGTTAAGCCGGTTCTGCTGATACTGCTAGAGACCCAAGAGGTTTTGCTACTAAATTTTACACCGAAGAAGGTAATTTAGATTTTGTTTACAATAACACTCCAATTTTCTTCATCAGAGACCCATCCAAGTTCCCTCACTTTATTCACACCCAAAAGAGAAACCCAGAAACCCACTTGAAAGATCCAGACATGTTCTGGGACTACTTGACTTCCAACCCAGAATCTACACATCAAGTTATGATTTTATTCTCTGATAGAGGTACCCCAGCCTCTTACAGAGAAATGAACGGTTACTCTGGTCACACTTACAAATGGTCCAACAAGAAGGGTGAATGGCACTATGTTCAAGTTCACTTAATCAGCGACCAAGGTATCAAGACTTTATCTGTCGAAGAAGCTGGTGCTTTAGCTGGGTCTAACCCAGACTACGCTCAAGAAGATTTATTCAAGAACATTGCTGCTGGTAACTTCCCATCTTGGACTTGTTACATCCAAACCATGACCCAAGAACAAGCTAAGAATGCTCCATTCTCCGTCTTTGATTTAACCAAGGTCTGGCCACACAAGGACTATCCAATGAGAAGATTCGGTAGATTTACTCTTAATGAAAACCCAAAGAATTACTTTGCCGAAGTCGAACAAGCCGCTTTCTCCCCAGCTCACACCGTCCCATTCATGGAACCATCTGCTGATCCAGTCTTACAATCCAGATTATTCTCCTACTCTGACACCCACAGACACAGATTAGGAACTAACTATCAACAAATCCCAGTTAACTGCCCAGTTACTGGTGCTGTTTTCAACCCACATCAACGTGATGGTGCTATGGCCGTCAATGGTAACTTGGGTGCTTGTCCAAACTACTTGGCTTCTGATAAACCACTTGAATTCAAACAATACTCTTTACAAGAGGAACAAGAAGTCTGGGAAGGTGCCGCTTGCCCATTCCACTGGAAGTGCACTGATAAGGATTTCGACCAAGCCACTGCTTTATGGCATGTCTTGAAGAGATATCCTAACCAACAAGAACACTTGGCTCACAATGTTGCTGTGCATGTTGCTGGTGCCAGAACTGAAATTCAAGACCGTGTCTTTGAATATTTCGGAAGAGTTCACCCAGATTTATCTGCACTCATTAAGAAGGAAGTTTTAGAATTATCTCCAAGAAAGTAAAGAACAATTGTTTAGTTTAGCTTTTATATCTTTTCTAATGTTTTGATTTTATTTATTTAATTCAATTGTATTGGAGGATCCTGTCAAGACTCCCGGAACTTGGATGAACTGTAGTTTCTAATCCCGCAAATATATGGTAACTGTAGGAACTCGAATTTAAACGATCCACTTGTTCAGCAAATAACTTCTACTTCACAAAAATTAGAATTAATCTACCTAGCTGTTATTTCTCAGTATAAATAATCCCATATATATTCCAATGCAAAGCGACCACTGTATTAAACAATTTAACAATCTTTCGGTCATTCAAGCAATCCTCACAACCTAGTAGTGTTACATGAAGAACAGGTACAAATTGAACCACATTGGCACCTAGCGCCGCAACAACCTGATTTCGTAGATCCTAGTGAAGCAGCAGCCACGTTTTCTTTTGAACCGAGGTGGCAGGTTTTCTTTGAATTGCAGTTGTCTGAGCTCACCAGTTGAGATCTCCCTGTATTGCAACACATTTATAGGTGTAAAGTTCGTAACTTTAGAGACCAAAGGTTCTTGCTAATGAAATCAGGATGGGAAAACATTATCTTTAAATATCGGCCAAAATTAATCAGATTCACAAAGCAAATTGCGCCATCAACTTGCCCAGATAGGAAAGTGTTTCCGATGCCAAAAGTCCTAGATGCGCTTCGGTAGTACAATACAAGTTAGATTGAACAGATCTTAAGTTCACTGCACAAAGGAATAAAGAGGGAATCAATTAGCGAAAATGCACATTCGAATATTATAGAGGATGTTACAGACGAATGATCGCTTGTTTACCTAAATGTGTTTCAAGAAAACTGATAGCAAACCAATGTCAAGTTCTCGAATAAGTCGAAGGCGAATGCTTAAAAGCCATCAAAGTGGCTGTTTGACCCGAGAATGTTCTAAAGTTAACAAGGTTGTCACTTCGGTCATTAAATTGGATTCAACACTGCCGAGCCGTTGTTAGTACGAGAATGTTTTCTCGTGTACATTTGTGCCTCTTTAAAAATTTTGACGATTGGTATAGCTTCTTGAGTGAGTAATTTACATCCTTTGGAAATGAATCTTATGGCCATTGCATAATGATGCAAAATTGAGATCAGCAGCCCTAACTTGATAATCAACCTTGTTTAATTTCAGTTGGATTTTCCATCTATTTTTTTACGCCAATTATCGGAACTTTAAGCGTATGCACTGTGCCATTGCGGGAAAAAAAATGCAGCTAATCCCAAAAGTAGCAGCATAGCCCGACGATTAAACTTTTCTTAAAGACTTCAACTATCTCTAGTTAAGCAGAGGATTTTCAATAATACCCAAAGAGGTACTACAATAAGAACATGCCAATTCCGCTTATAAGTCAAAATGACCTTAATATTAGAGCCGAATACCTTGGCTCTGTCAATGCGATATACGACAACACAGAGTCCAAAATCAAAGACATAGTTGGAGATATTCAATCCGCAGCCCCTGGGATACTCGGAACATTAACGTCTGCTGTGGTCGATGCTGCACATAAGGCAACTTCTGAAGCAGTTGATGTTGCTGGAAAAATCACAGCAGGAGCACCAGGTGCCTTTCATACATTAACATCTGCCGCCGTTGATGCTGCTGGAAAACTCACTTCAGCGGCAGGGGATGTTGCATCAAAGGTCGCATCTGCTGCTCCAGGAGCTTTCCATACTTTGACTTCAGCAGCTGACGATGCCGGAGGGAGAATTGTATCAGGGGCCGAAAGCGCTGCTTCCAAGATTACTTCGGCCGCCTCTTCATTCAAATCCGCTGCAGATGCAGCAGGTTCCAAAACAGAAGAAGCTCTGTCATCCACTACAAATGATTCCTCACCAAGTTCCTCAACTCAAGCAAATGCTGCGGATGGTCCTGTTTATCATGCAGGTAACTGGAAAAAATCAAGTGCTTTGTTCTGTTTGGTTGCAGCTTCATTCTTTCTTGGATTATTATAAGGCGATCAAAAAGTAATGTCTTTTACTAATTTGAATGTAGTTACTATATAGTTTATTCTTATTGATTTAAGTTCTAGATAAGAATTAAGAATATAACTTTTCGATAAAACTATTTATGGGACTTTTTGCAACAACAAAGTTACCCTCTCCTTTTTTTTTCTGGTGAAAAAACATCGCTCCATGAACGATAGAACTGAATAAAGCTCATTAAACAAGCAAAGGATGTCAATACATTCAGATACCGATCCAATGTCCAAACCAGCAAGACTACAGGTGGACCCCGATACTATTCCTGATGATGATAAACCACCTCAACTGGGAACAACTTTCAATATATGGTATCTTAAATGGTCAGGAGGCGATTCATCAACTCGATCATTTAATAAACTGAAATTCAAAGTGAATATATCAAAGGATTCAGGGTACACTCGAGCAACAAGACCGGCCCCTATTTGTTTATTTTTCAGTCGTGGATGTTGCTACAGAGGTAAGAAATGCCCCTATTTTCATCGATTGCCTTTGGAAACTGATTCTTTCCCAAGAACTCAGGATTGCTTTGGTAGAGATAAAACAGCAGATTATAGAGATGATATGGACGGAGTTGGATCCTTTAATAAAGCAAACAGGACCTTGTATGTTGGAGGTCTACATATGAAGCCAGGCATCGAGGAAACCGTATCTAGATATTTTCTGGATTTTGGGGAGATTGAAAAGATCAAGATATTACATAATAAGTCATGTGCATTCATAACTATGCGAACGGAAAGTCAAGCTCAGTTTGTTAAAGAAGCAATGCAGAATCAATCCTTGGGTGGCAATGAAGTGTTATACATTCGATGGGCCAACGAAGACCCGAACCCACAAGCTCAAAAAGCCGAAAAAAGAAGACTAGAAGAGATTGCATTGAGTACAGTTAAGAATTTATTATCAGACCATAATATAGAGGGAAGTGCATCTAAGAAACAAAAGGTATCAATACAAGAACTGGAAGGCGGCGGCCCAATATCTGAAGACAATAGTCATACTGCAAAACAAATTATCTCGTATGAGACTACCCCTGAAGAACATAGACAAAATTATATATTTAGTGACTCTACTTTGTGTGAATTGGCTAAACTAAGAGGCAAACTAGTGGTGCTGATCAATCCAGTTGATGAAAAACCAACAAATACTTTATCGAACTTGTTAGGAGCGTATGCTTCAAGCGACGATGAATGCTAGTCTGATAGAATATACACAGAATTTATGTATCTAAGGTGGTCGTAACATTGCCAGCAGTACTGTGGAAAATTTGGAAAAACTGTCGTACTTTTCCACTGTAGAACGAATATTTTGCCCGATTATTTTTTCCCCAAACTAATTATTAAATAATTTTAAAACCTTCTACCTCTCTATAAAAGTCTCCTAACTTGCAATTATACAATGGCAATTTCGGAAAACGAAGTTAAACCATCCGACTCGCTTGATGGCGCCAAAGGTGTCGAATACTATACTCCAGCTCAGCCAATTCCAGCAGGAACATTTATCCCTAAAGAGAACGATCCTCGAGATGTATCACCTCCAGCCCTTTTCACCCCATTAAAAATAGGCAATATCACTTTACAAAATCGAATGGCAGTCTCGCCAATGTGTTTGTATTCGTCTGAAAATTATGAAGTAACCCCATTTCACTTGATTCATTACGGTTCTTTTGCCGTACGCGGTCCAGGGTTAGTTATTGTAGAATGCACGGCAGTATCACCAGAAGGTGGAACCTCACCCCGAGATTTGGGTCTTTGGACAGATAAACAAGCCACGAAGATTCGTGACATCGTTAAATTCATCCATTCTCAGGGTCAATTATGTGCTATTCAATTGGGTCACGGCGGAAGAAAAGCAAGCTGGCAACCCCCTTATTTGCATTTAGAGCAACTTGCAGATGAAAGCGTTGGAGGATGGCCAGATAAGATAGTTGGTCCTTCGGCAATTCAATACAGGCCTGATGGAAACTTCCCTATACCTCTAGAACTTAGTAAAGAAGATATCAAGAGAATCATTAAGGATTTTGGTTCGGCAGCTAAAAGAGCAGTAGATATTTCTGGGTTTGATGCAATTGAAATCCACGCAGCTCATGGCTATTTGATACACCAATTCTACAGTGAATTCTCTAACCACAGAACAGACGAATACGGCGGCAGTTACGAAAATAGAATTAGGTTCTTATTGGAAATCATCGACGAGGTACAAGCAAACATTCCTGATGATGTTCCTATTTTCTTGAGAATTTCATCATCAGATAATGTTGCAGAAGCTCATGTCTGGCATCTTTCAGATGCTTTGAAATTGATTGACACCGTTATTGACAAAGGTATCAAGTTAATCGATGTTTCATCCGGGGGGAATATCTATGATCAAACACCCAGAAAGGAATTGAACGAGGACCCCAATTTACCCCCACACCTCCCAATTGCTAGAGCAATCAAAACGCACGTGGGCAATAGAGCAGTGGTAGGGTGTGTTGGGGATTTATCTAAAGAGGCTAAAATATTGAATTCTTATGTAGAAAACGGAGATTTTGATTTAGCGTTGATTGGAAAAGGCTTTTTAAAAAATCCCGGGTTAGTCTGGGATTTCGCCGATCAATTGGGAATTAGAGTAACGCAAGCAATACAATATGATTGGGGACACTACCCTAACATACACCAATTATTGGCGTTAGTTGAACCAACCAAAAAACTAATGAATAAGTGAAGTACATATTTGTAAATGGTGATATAATACTGAAAATACACACTTTGTTTTATTACCTCTTCATTCTCGCATTATTTGTGACTTGTAATGGTATAACCACTCAGGCAAGCGTTTACCACCACGGACCAAGAACTTCTTTAACGAAATGAACATTTGCTCATCTTCATCCTTAGATATAAACGTGTGACTAATGCCCTCATTGCCAGCTCGCCCAGTTCTACCAATTCTATGAATATATTCATCGAACTTCTTTGACATTTGAAAATTGACAACTAATGTGACATTAGGAATATCGATTCCTCTAGCTGCAACATCAGTAGCGATCAATATCCTAATATCACGACGACGAAACTTTTGAATTGCCAACTCTCTTAAATCTTGAGATTTCGATCCATGAATTGCAATATTATCTTTATATCCATTCGCTGCCAATTCTTGCGATAACATGTCACATATCAGCTTATAATTCGCAAAAATCATAATCAACGGGTTTCGAGTGATCGTTAGATGTCTTGAAATAACCTTCAACAATTTATTAAATCTAACTTGATCAAAGCCTTCCTTAGGAGGAGGATTCGGGATATATTCGAATATTTGATCAATATGATCTAAAGCTTCTCCCGCACCGCCAATATAAACATATCCAGGATCAATCAAGAAATTTTTGGTCAATTTTTCAATTGGGGGAGAAATAGTGGCAGTAAACATCATGGTCTGTCTCTTGGTCACGTTGAATATACGACCATCAATTGAACTAGAGAGGTTTTCATTAGCGGGCAAGGAGCTAATAATGCTTTTTAAATCCTTTTCAAACCCCATATCAATCATTCTATCAGCCTCATCCATAATAAAATACCAACATTTGCTTAATCCAATAATATTCCTTTCAATTGAATCAAGTAGTCTCCCAGGAGTAGCCACAACTATGTGTACACCACTTTCAACCTGATTAATAGTTTCTTGATATCCATGACCACCAATTATGCAAATCACATTGAGGCCCAAAATTTTCCCAAATCGATCTGCCACTTGGGTGATTTGTTGGGCCAATTCCCTAGTGGGAGCAAGAATCAATCCTAATGGTTGATTACGGTTTACTTCTTGATGATGCTCAAATTTGAGATAATTATCGTCAAGAGTGAGCAAATAGTTCAACAATGGGATTAAAAATGAAAGCGTTTTCCCGCTACCAGTTTCTGCAATACCTACCATATCTCTCTTTGATAGTGCTAATGGAATAGATGCACGTTGAACGGGCGTTGGATTCTCATAACCAAAACGAAATATTAAATCTGTAAGCTTTGGAACCAATCCCCCTTCTTTCCAATTTCGTAGTGGATGAGGGATATTTAGGCCCTTAGTCGTTATATTAAAATCTTCCCTAAATATTCTCCAATCACGTTCAGTCATTTGATCAACTGATTTATCGCTCCAGTGAAGCTCAGAAACTAAGTCATCTTGCTCGTTATCAGATTCTTCGTCATCGTCATTATCCACCAGACTGAGTGGTATAACACCGGATGTTGTATCTTCTGATTCATCCCAACCGAATTGGAAGTTTCTGGGATTCGTTCTGGGCCGTGAAGTATGTATTTTTGAAACTCTTGCCTGATTCGAATCTCCCTCATCCTCTAATTGATAACTGATTTTTGGCTTTTCTTTTGGTTTAGCAACTAGTGATGCCTGAGATTGATTTTTTAGTTTCTGTCTCTTTTCTCGTGAAATAAACCTCGGTACTTTAAAATTATCATCTTGTAGTAATTCGTCAATCGATTTGGGTCTTTTAGACATGCTTGTTTTTGAGTTTTGATTTCACTGATTATAAAGAAGTTGGAGGAATGAATCTTCAAATAAGTAAAACGTTGTTCGAGAAAGGTCGTGTACCTAAATCAATATCAACAAAATTTCAAAAAAGCTCTAAACAATATTTGTTGTATCCAAGGTTAGAATGCTAATGACATTACAAAGACTCTTAAATTCACACTAGAGTTTTAATGACATAAGATATCAACAATTCCACTTATAGAAGTTTTTGATAATGCCCAACTTGATCATATAGGGACTTACTCTCTGTCAAAAATATCTACATAACCTGTATATATTATCTAAAAACTATAAAAGTATATAATTAAACATCAAAACACACAAAAACTTCAAAATACAAAGACATCAAATAAATATATCAACAATTAAAATAATAATAATAATTTTTTTAAAAAAACAAAAGTCTCTTTTGTGAACAAATACATCAAGTAAAATAAAAAACGATTCAAACAGTCTATATTTCAAATCCAGATACCGGGAAAACACAGACTCTACTTTAAACTGTAATCTAATAACAATAATAACAACAATAATAACAATAAAAAAATAACCCGCTGAATCAGTGTAAACAAATCTATCAACAAGCAACATTCAAAACATTGGCAACAAAAACAATTCAAATGTCTATTTCTTTCTTCCTTCACCAGGTTTTGAATTTGTAGATCCATTGGAAGCCTTCTTCGCATTATTAAATCCATAAAAATACCCTTTAATTTCATTTTCTAGATGGTGAACTAAATTCAAGAAATTGACCAGGTGGAAATAATTTGGTCTAGTCAAATTATCAAATTCATTTACGGAGAAATTTAGAATTTGATCATTAGTTAGTTCATACTCTTGTGGAATAACATCCATCTTAGAAACAACAGGAACAGGTTTACTGTCATCCATGGTGATATAACTAGCTGGGTTATTATATGGCAAGACAGCACAAAGCCAAATTCTTGTTTTATAAATCTTAAAAAGCTCCTTAATTAATGACCTGAAATCAATTCTTTTGAATCCTGCAAAATAATAAAAGATCAACTTTTTGAAATCATTTTGATACTCAACATTGATTAAAGTCAAATTAGATTCAAGACCAAGTTCCTTAATCTTATTATAACAAGCTATGAATGCTTTCTTTTCTTCAAGGAATTTTCCACTGATTTTATGAACTTCGTTAGGAGCAGCGAATCTAAGAACTTGCTTTGTAGGCAATGTAATTATAAATTCGTTATCTTCATTCAGATGGGAATTAATTATAGCAGAAGCGTTTAAGGATGTTGAATGCGTTCCACTAGACCTAGTACCACCATCAGCATGGGACGAGGTTGGCGATGATTGTCCATCATGAATTGCTAAACTTTTCAAATGTTCCAATTTCTTCAAGAAATTGAATAAAATAGCAAAATTCAAGTTAACCAAAGGTTCAATAATCATAACTAAATCTCTTCCACGATCTCCATCAACAATCACCAAATCATTCTTTTGTAAAAAGACATTTGAATTATTGGGATAAGATAACAAGTCAAACTTTCCATTTTTATTAACAACAAGACAAAGAGTCTTGTGATTAAATGTCAAGTTATTCAAATTTTTGATAAAAGTGATTAATTTAACAACCACTGTATTTTGTAATAAATCATTTAATCTTGTGACTACCTCAGAAGTAATGTTTGGATCTTGAAAGTATTTGATTGCCTTCAAATAAAGGGATTTCAAGTCGGGGGATGCAACAATGTATTTATCTTTCAAAATCAATCCATTTTCTAATCTTATTGATCCATCTGGTGGTAAATTAACAATTTGCGCACCAGGAGAGCCATCGTTTTGTTGGGCCCGTCCTTGAAAAGACTGGGTTGTGAGTGGAGGTTTTTGAAAGGTTGGCAGTGGTTGTTGCTGTTGTTGCATTTGCATCTGAGGTTGCTGAGGTTGTGGTTGTGCTAGCTGTTGTAGTTGTGGTTGACCCTGTTGCTGGAGCTGTTGTTGCTGCTGTTGTGGGGGACATGATTGAGGATGTTGAAAAGTCAATGGAACGTTTTGGCCAAGAGGCAGTCTTTGCTGCAGCTGTTGGGGTCTTTGCTGTTGTTGCTGCTGTGGCGGTTGGTTTTGAAAAGGAACAAACGATGGGTTTAATGGTGAAACATTTGGATAAAATGGATTAAAAACTGGAACATCTACTATTTGACTTGGCCTTCTTGATTGGAAACTGTTCAATTTTGATTTCAAACTGAAGTTGGCAAAACTATCGTCCAAGTGATTTATGTTTGGGGTTGAAGGTTCGTTAAATTTAGAACCCAAAGGTGAAGCTCCCGAACCAAAAAACCGCGAAGATGAAGATGGAGTTTCTGTATGAGGCCCAGGCGCGTTAACAGGATTTGAACCCAACATCTGTGATGGCTGGTTAATGGGTTGAAATACATTAGTTATGTTGTGATTTCTTGTGAAAGATTCAGCAGCATAACTTGGTCTTCTTGACGAGATATTAGAAACTCCACCTTGTAATTCTATTGGTAAATTAAACGCATCTTTATTTATATAGTTAAATTGGGAATAATAATCTGGTTGTCGCGGTTGTTGTTGCTGCTGAGAAGTCAAATCAATAGACGCTTGAGTTTCATCCAAAGTTGATAAGTTATTAAAAACGATACTACTAAACTTCTGTTGTTGTTTTTGTTGTCTGTTACCTATTAACTGATCTGCTCTCCCATTATTGTAGTCGTTGCCGTTGGATATGTAATTATCAGACGGACTTAGCTGATTTGTATTTAAAAAGTCGGGATAATTCATCTTATATTCTAACTTTAGTTTTCTATATTTAATCTAATAATTCTATCTTTTTCGCTCTCTTTCTGTAAGTGTATATGTTCTAATATTAATAATAATACCTAGCTTGTAACCGTGTATGGGATTCTATCAAATGTCTCTCTTTGTTAAAAAAAATTTATCAAACAACAAAAATAATAAAAAAAAAATTAATTTCGTTTAAAAAAAACAGGTGGGGGTAGTATTTTCTGTTTCTTTTTATTGTTAGTTGGATGGGAATGGTTTGAGGGGTGGTGAAGTTTGATGGTAGTAGTAAAAACTAAAATGATCAGTATTGTTCTTTTTCTCTCCTTTGCTAAAAAAAAGTGATTTTGAGTTTCTTGTTTTAGTGGTGTGTTCGTGCTTTTTTTTGTTTCACTTTAATAGAGTTTTTCTTTGGGGAGGAGATTTGTTCTGGAATATTTTTTTTTTTGCCTTTTATTATAAGATTTTTTTAAGAGAGAAAAAAAAATAATTAAATAAAAAATATTGCATGACTATAAAAAAAGAGAATCGCTTGATCACCAAAAAAAATAAAAATAATTGGCTTTCAGCTAAAGTTTGTAGAATGTCGTTCCCAACTTTAACTGAAAACACAAAACTCATAATCAAATTTATTGAAAATGTCGTTTTTTGTGGAAATGGAACCAAGTTTGCAATAAGAATTCAAAAAGGATAATGAGAGGGAGAGATCTCTACTGCTGGAGAGTGAGAAATGCTAATTACCCTTAAACTTTCTTTTCGTTCCAGCCTTGTATTTTATAAACTAGCCTTGAATTATATTCCTGTCAATCCTTCTCTACTCCTTAAAGAGAACATTAAACTCAATTATTAATTTTAAGTTTTACAATATTCTTCAATTAAACTACAAAGAGATTTTCCAAAAAGACCAACCTATAGATTCCCCACAAAACAACTTAAAAAGTATGGTCAACATTAGCATGGTTTTCTTCCCTTTTATGGGATGGTTGCATGCACCATAGATGAGGCTGCGGCAATAAGAATGGGATCTCCCCCAGCAAAAATCATCAATGGAACGAACAAAGGAAGTTGGAGAAGTTGCATTGTGTAAGTCCTGTTTTTGTTCAATGTCCACGATATGAAGTCACAGGTAAGAATTATTTGTTGCACCATCGCCAAACAAATCGCGGGTTCCATTGCCATAGAAATCAAGTGACACCGATTTATACAGATAAACATAACGGTGCCTTGAAATTTTTTTTGTGTTGTGATTTAAGCGAGAGAAAAAGTTCATTGTTCAAATATGTAACGAAAATTGGCGAGTCAAAGTTTACTCTCAACCATTGTTAGCCCTACAAACTGTTTTTCTTTGGCAAAAAGGTGGGAAACGCGTTAACCTTGGACCCAATACCTAAGTTTCGTACTACTAGATCCGACAAATTCTGCGAAACACTCCAATGTTAAATTTTGAATGCAGATTATCCAATTATTTAAACGTAAGAGAGGCTTCAAACATTGTCGTAAAACTCGATTTGTATGAATGCCAATCTTTCTTCGTTCAGTACTTATTCGCAACATTAAACTTTCACAAACCGTCTAAAGAACTCCCTTATACTCTCCAATTTTGGCATAGTTTCTTTTCTGAACATCATATGCCTGTAGTAGACAATTCTCGTTGTAGTAGGCATCATACCACCAACTTTTTTATTCCCTTGTACACAACTATGAGTCGACCTTTTTTTTGGCGTGGCACCAAGCCACTAGAAGGAAATCGGAAACAAAATTCTGAAGCATGCGGTAACCATAATAAAAAAGAATAATTCTTCCAGAATCTTTAGTTTTTGATAGATCATTGAAGATTTAACTCTATAGAATGAACCTATGATATACGTTATTCATATGTTCACATTTGTTTCAAGGAAATGTACACTTATTGTGCCACAACAAAGAGGTCAAAAGGCTTGCATAATGAAGTTTGAAAAATCAAATTTCGTTTGAAAACGGGGCTGCTTTTAGTTCTTGTGCATGGTACGAAAAACAGCTCACTAGAAGAACAGGGTTGGATGAATATTTAGACGGTTGTTAAGAATCGATTGGTGATAATGGTTAAAGTGGGGAACTAGCTTGAGTTAACAGCTCTCTTTCACAAAAGAAGAAAACTTAGACTTGTGAAGTCGTTCTACCTTCTTTTCGTTTCCCAGTTTTCTAAAAAACAAAATTAGATAAAGGATAAAACTTTAATAAACTCTCGGGGAAATGAAATTTTGTGTTCTGAGAATTTTGCTTTCCCACTCCCACCAAAAAATTTCCATGCAAACCCAAATTCTCCGCTTCAATTTGTAGTTAAAAATATGGTTTGACGCGAAATGTCAATTCTTCCCTAAAGAGGAAGAAGAGAGAAAGATGATGTTTTTTTGTTTTGGATTGATTCATTGTTTACATTTATATTCATTTATTTATTCCTAATATACAAAAAACATCGTTAAAAAAGTGAATATATACTGTATAGAAAAACCTACGTACAATAAAAGTAATTTCCAACTATGAAATAAAAATCGATAAAAAAAAACCAAACAATTAACATGCATACAATGTAATAAAAATTCATTCAATAAATATTCTTCCCGTCCTCTTTCTTATGCTTTTAGTCGTACACTTCGTTTCTCTAATTCTAAAATCATCTCTAATGAATATGAAGATCTGCATAATTTCTTGGTGGTGATAACATTGCACAAGTACTTCCTCTTCTCAATCCAGTACCTGCTCTTGGTGGATATACGCCATGTCCTTCAACATACACCACTTCATCTGCGTCTAATGGTTCACAAGTACACCATCCATTCTTGTTGGTTCTATCCATTACTTCAGCAACATGTTCACCACATCCAGTCCAGGATTTTTTATCTATAATATTTCTTGGTTAGTATTTCTAAATTGCACTCAAATCGGCATATCGCTCGTTAGGTGTTGTACATACTGCAAATTCCACAAATTTCAGTCCTACACATGATATTCTTTTGATCTATTTATAAATAGTTTAATAATAATTAATAATGAAGAAAGAAAAAAAGAGGATCCTAGTAAAGAATTTCATTAAATAGTGGGAAATAATGATCAATTTATACTTTTCACATTCACCATGAGGGATTTGCAATATAAAAAAATTAAAAATAAAGATGTAATCATCAACAGGACTTTAATCTCCGAAACTAGTCACCTTCTTTCATATTTTTTTATGCAATACTGAAACTTTAAAAAAATGAAGATTATTTGAAGGGAAGAGTCACATACATTTAGTTACTTGCATTTAATGATCGTATGAAAAAATAGAACAACAAAAAATAATGGGTTGATAATAATATTTTTTAGTCAAACCTGGGGGGTGGGCAAAAAAAAAAATTAATTTAAATTTCATTGTTTCGTGTGACTTCCTTTTATCCTTCCAGTATTCATCTTTGAAAAGCTCCGAGTCAAACTTTTGTTTCCTATTTTTTCCGCACTCGCCCTCTAACAATAATCCGAAAAAAGCGTCAAATCTTCGGATGAGTCCACTCACAATAGAATCAAACTAAACATTATTGCTCTGAAAGACCCTAATTCGGATCACTGTTCCTTAATCCTTTAAGAAATTCCTCGGTTGAAGAACAAGAAAACAAACTTGCTGTAATTATTTCTATGCAACAAAGATATGTCAAATTGGTTGGTTGATGCAGGAAGTTCATTGACAATTTTTAGATCTGCAAATTGCAACATATTACAGTCCAATTGTAGCAGTTAAGATGTTTATGCAGAAATTGGCCCAAGCTTTTGTGAAACTTATCCCTTTTGATGCTTAATTCAACTTTAAATGTATTGTCACTATTTTCCAATATTAACGCCTCTCTACCAAGTGCCCCCCCCCCCCACCTACTGCTTTGCCATTCCGCTATCTTCAACTGAGACAACGGCACACGAATATTCAAACTTCTTTTAGGACCAAGCCCCAGTAGTTTTCTTGGAAACTTCACCAACCCATCTATCTTTAAATTTGTTTCAGATTTTTTATTATTTTTCTGCCACATGTTTTTTTGTGATAAATATGGAACGTGTGTGACATGACCCCAACTACTTACTGTTTGAACCTTAATAATCATGTCATAAATTGAACCAACGCGGATATATATTTTTCTTCCCCGGTAAATTGCCTCGTATTATGCCCGCTTGCAAATCCTAAAATTGTTCTATTTTGTGAAAAGACAAGAAAATAATTTTAGGATGACTCAATTTGAAGGGGTTCAATACTAGATTGAGACCTATTGATAGATGTATTTGCCAACCAAGATAATAGCATCGCCTAAATATTATCTTTACGTTTATTGCCCGAAGAGGAATTTGCTCCTTTTTTTTGGTTGTATTATTGTGCGGTAAGCCATTTTTCGGTTACACCCTTATTATTCCTTTCCCAGTCATACTCTGCCTAAGAAATGTCATTTCCAGTCACCACTTTACTTCATTACTAGAAGAAATTGCATTGATCTAAGTCGGATCATGACATAGCAAACCTCTCTGATAGACTTTCCAAGATTTGATTTTAGGACATAGAGGTCTCGTCTCAAGAAAGATGGCTCCTTGGTCGATCGGACGACTATTTTTCAAATAAAAAATGACCTTTAGTTTAAGTCTCCGGGGAACTCTTTCCATGTTAGGTTTGATTGTGCATAGGAAACGCATATAAGCCTATCGAAAATTCCCAGTGAAGCAGTTTAAAACGTTAAGAAGGCATTGGTTTAAGGCAGTTACGGACATAAGTTGTGGCATGGTGAAATTGACCACAGAGATTCAGTGAAACCCTGTAGGAGGAGGCGAGAGGGGGAGGGGGGTCGGTTGCAAAGAGGTTTTCTTCTTTGGGAATTCACAGAAAAAAAATTCATTAGTGGAAGGGCAATAGGCACCCCAGATCCTTGTTGTAAAGCAATTGCATCAACCCTCCTCTATAGAAATAGATTGATAACAATTCAGTAACTCACACATTTCCCACTATGAAACAACCCCCTTTTTTAGAAATCATAGCGCGTAGAAAAAAAAAAAGGAACCTTCGATGACGCGCAAAAAAACTGCCACAGAAAGTTATCTTACAATAGGGCTTCAGTATTGATTGCAAATGAACGTACATGTACAATTATATAGAGCAACTATTCACTAAATCACAATTTTTTTAAACAAATTTATATCTCAGTATATAAAAATTCTCAGTAACGAATGAAGCCGTTTGTTCCCATTCTTTCCAGTCTCACTTCTTTTAATCTAACAACCACCAGTTTGTTCACGATGTGCTTCAATAGTATCGCCATCTTCTAACTCCAAGTCATCAGGAGTATTATGTGCATCAACTCTAGTACCATCAATCAAGAATCTCAAACTACTCATGTCTTTACCTTGTCTCTTGCAAAACGCTTCCATTAATCTTTTCATTGGAGTTGATCTCTTAATCTTAAAGAAGATTTCAGCAGATCCATCAGACACCTTTAAGTTGATATGTGTGTTATCAGGTTTTTCTTCCTTTGGAGGTTGGTTTTGGTTTTGTTCACTGTCAGACATATTGATATTTATGTTAAATGTATTTTGTTAGCTTGAAGCAAGTTTTTGGGTTGTTATGGGTTTTCGTTTTGAAATCAAAAGTTTTTTTTTTTCATTCTAGAATTGCGCGGACAAAAAAGTATAAATGGGTTACACACGACCCTTGTTGAAATTGTGTTTGTTTAGAGTTTCCTTTGGCAGCCAATGGCTGCAAAAAAACTACTAATCCTTAAAAGTCATGCGTGGTTATACATCTTCATGAGATATTACTACCGGTAGTCTATCCTACTATAGACACACCTCCCAATTGGATCCAAGCTTTTTTTTCACTTTTGTCCCAAAATGCCGGCCTCTTCCAAGAAATTTCGAGGGTTTGATTTATGTTTCATCTACACAACCTGAAACATTATCAAGTTTACCCTATTCTATAAAACAATGCGACGTGCTGTATGATAGTAAAAATATCAAATATTGACACGAACTATATTTCAAAAGCTTTCTGACTAGCAAACAAGTAGAAACTTCCCACGATGGATCGCAATTATTTAAACATTTACGAAAAACTTTCTCAAGTTTACCTCAATAAATATGTCCTTTTCCTAGCACTTATTTTAATAAAAGTGATAATGTTGCGTAATTCATTACTTTCCACTATAACCGAGAACATTATTGAACACTCTACATGTGATGATGAAAATATTCAACCATTGTTAGATACATTGCACAAATTAGTAATGGATGGTATGGACAATCTCCAATACTCAAGTGTGGCATTTGTAATTATCATCGTGAAAACAATACAACAGTTAATCCTATTCTATATTGAAATATTCCTTGGTACTTATTTATGCCTTCTAAATGCAATAATGCAAACCACTACAGAATTTGCATTGGATTCAGGCGAAACTATTATTCGAACCTTAAATGTCACCATTGTCGAGGTGGTTCAAGAAATAGATGAAGGCTTACAAGGCTTATCTACTATCTTAAATGATTTCAATAGAGGAATAACGGGGCTAGCTTCAATATTCACGGGTGAGGCAGCAGACCCTTCTGAATACGAAGATAAAATTAAATTATCGTTAGGGAAATTAAAAGATCAGATTATGATTCCTGGAGATGTACTTACCAAAATTGATGAAGTAAGAGCTACTAGTTTAGAAAGACTTAATGATCTTGACAACGGTACTCAAGTCTTAATTTCAACTCCATTCACTCTTGCAACTGAACAACTAACAAAGCTTAAAGATACTGCTAACTGGAATGAAGGGGTGCAATCAGTTGACCCCATCCAAGTGAGGGAGATTTGTCTTGAAAATGTATCAAACTCAATTGATGTCCAGGAAGGATTGATCAATGTGATCAATTTCACTAGTAAGATTATGATTATTTCTTTGGCTGTTGCAATGGTATTATGTGCTGCTTGGTTTGGTTATATGGAATGGAGAAGGTGGAAAAGAGCAGAATCATTTATTAAAGAAGAACAACTCTTGACTAGAATTGGATTTCGCAACCAATCGAATATTTACAATGATCCAATATTATACGTTACGATCAAGAAATTAGGAGTTACCATTAATGATAAGGTAATTTGGATGTGGAGTTACTTGACAAGCTCCTCCTCAAGAAATGTCATATGTTTTGGTCTAATGGGGGTTCTTGCATTTGTCCTACAGTATTTACTTGTTAGTATGGCACAAAATTCTCTTCAAGATAGAATTGATGCACTCCCATCAAAAAATTCAACAGTTGGAGGGACAATCACAGACAATTATGTTAGGAGTATAAGCACTTATATATCAGACTCGGAAAGTAACCTCAATGAACAACTCTTCGGAAGTATTAAAGAAACATCAGAGGTTGTACATCAGCACTTGCTTGATTTATTGGATAATTTGAACCTGTCCTTGGATATGATATTTGGAAACACGCCTTTCCAAGGACCAATTGAAACAGTAGTTTACTGTACATTGGGAAGAAAGTTAGAAAAGGTCGAGCAAGGGTTAGATTGGATTAACAATAATTTATATGTTAAGTTTCCTGAGCTTTCGACAGAAATTGAACAAAGTATAAAAGAATTGAAATTTGAAGCTTCAAATACTACATTAGACACAGCAAAGGATTTATTAGCAAAATATCGGAAATCGTTGTTTTTGGAATTATACCTAAGCTTAGCTTTATTGGGACTTTGGCTATCGCAACTTCTCATTGGTGCGATTATTCTTTTACTACGAATGTACTATTTTGAAAAGGAAGTGGAAACTGATTCCCTAAATATCAGTGAACCCCGTCCGTTGACAGATAAAGAGAGAGAAGAATATGGCTATCCAGTACGGCAGGAGCTTGATAAGTTTGCAGCAAACACACGTAACTTACATGGACGGGTAAGTGCTTACGCATCTTCATACAGTCCACGAGGTGAGAACCATTACACATTCGTTGAACGTTTATAAACGTAATAAATTATTATGTCCACTATAGACTCGTTCTTAATATACATGTATCTTTTATTTCTTGATAGGAGCAGGTTTCTTCCAATAATATTGCTTATGCGTCTTTCTACAAGATCTTAATCCTCCATGACCTCTCATATTTGCAACCAAAATCTTTCTATCTTCATCAGTGTCTTCATCGGGCATGTAATAGTATTCTTCTTGTAATGGCTTACCAGCAGCATCCTTACCTTGGCGGTAAATGACACCAATACATGGGATATTGTCTAAAATCTGTCTGATTTGACCTAAGGATAATTTGGAAGTAATCACGGATATAGTATTTAGGAAAGACGCTGGTGTGGAACTCAAACGCGAAAAGGCAAGATGATTGATGAGAATATTGTTAATTTCCGCAATGTTAGGAAGCTCTGCAACAGATTCTTGGGTGACAGTTGGTCTCTCCTCTTTTACTTGAAATGATTTCTTTTTCTTAAGAACTGGAGCAGATTGAGGTTCTGCTGATTGTGATTTCCGCTTAGTTGGAAGAGAGTTAGTCTTATCAGTAAGAACTTGTTTAGGTGAGGCGGTCATTGGACGATTCTCTTGTGAAGTGTTCATGGATTCTTCTTGGAAAACCTGGAAGATAGAGCTGCTTGATTTTGCCCCGGATTGTTGCAATGGCTCTGGGGTTGAATGCTCCAATAGAGTGGATGCCGTTTTGGGGATAGGATGCTGTAAAGGTATTACAACATGGACCTTTGGTTTAGTAGCAATCTTGACGATTTTTTCCTTACTGGGAGTTGATTCTTCTTCGTTGCTAAGATTTAAGATAGGAATTGGTTTCATTGGCGTTTGTGGAATTGTGGCTATAGTGGTTTTGTTCATTGGCGTTTTGTTAATCAATATGGGAGCTTCGTCATCGGTCAATTCTTCGTCAATATCTTCAGGGTTTAATAATATAATTTGCTTAGAGACTTCTAGCATAATATTATGGAATTTTGGCATTGTTATTGTTTCGTGTTCTCTAATGTAGAATTCTGTATTGGATCCGTCCAATTTAATTGATCTGCTTTCAACAGGGGAGTTATCTAAGGCCCTACCAGACTTGTTTTCCACGATAATAAAGTCATTTTTGGAACTTGTAGCAAAAACTAGACAATCGCGAGGTATACAAATGGCGACACCATTGGCACCTACACAAGTAAGAATAATATCTTCTGAGGTATAACTAACTTTTAAGTGGACGCGAGAAATACGTGAATCTTTAGCATTAAGGGCAAATTCACAACTGCGCGAGGATCTACCAATACTAAAATGAGATTTATCTTGTAATAACGGAATACGAACCACGCTTGTATCTGGATTTAATACATTGAAGTCTGAATTGATCTTGACACTTGGAGTAACAAACTTGAAAATATCCGATTCTGGGTCAGTGGGGGCTCTGGTAGGAGAAGATGAACGGAAAAGGGCAGATGACGGGTTTGGGGTAGGATAATCATCTTGTCTAGTTGATGTATCATGTAATTTCTCGTTTCGTGAATGCTTCTTCAATGCGAAGGGGTCAAAGTTTTCCTTGTCATCAAAGTCACCACGAATCAATGGTGACGATGGTGGGAATTGGTATCCTGTGTTGGACATCTTTCGTTGATATATTTGAGTGAGGTAGCCAGTAGTGAGTAAATCCAATCACAGCTATTTTCTGAGAAATAATTTTAACCAGAGATAAAAAAAATTGTAAGGAAATGAAAACTGGATTTCCTAATCATTTCGAGGTTAGCGTGGTTTGTTTATGTTTACGATTTTTGTGCAAGTTGCAAGGTAACCGCGTTTCAAAGTACACGTGAAACGAGGTTAGGGCTAAACCCTAATTGAAATTAAATGGCACGTGATAAACCTTTTTGGACATGTTTTTTTCGCAACTTCTCAAAAAACAGAACAGGCTTCTATTCTTATTACAGCTTTCTTTCCTGCGTGTAGCCATGAACAAGGTACACGACTTTTTCTCTAACAAAAGTTTTTACTATGCGCAGATGTTTGTTACTCGCCTTCTCTCAATGCGTTGCTTCTATCGCTCTCTTTCTCTCTCTCTCCATAGTGAAAATTTTAAACAAAAGAAAAAAAAATTTCATAGAAATCCTTCTTGATATCTTTCCAACACATAGATAATAACTAATAGCAAACATGGGTAGTATGTGAAATAATACCTTTTCAGTGATACATTAACTCGATAATGTATATATAAATAAACTACAATGTTTAGAGCATCCCGGTTGATACAAAGCAATAGAATAAAATGTGAAGAGAATGCATCATTAGCTGAAATGTCCAGCTTAAAGCCACCAAGCACCATATCACAAGATTCACATCTAGGTCAATGAATCAGCTACGATGCTAGCACAAATTTGTTTTTGTTTGAGATTTTTATGAGAACCATCCCCAAAATTACCTGGGAAGCGAGGAACATTGTGGCTACAATACCAAGTTAAGCACCTATATACTAACACCTTTCAACAGAAGGTACTCCATCTTTAGGTAAACGTCACAACAAGTCCCACACTTTATGTAACAGATGTGGTCGCCGTTCTTTCCACATCCAAAAAAAGACCTGTTCGTCTTGTGGTTACCCAGCTGCTAAAATGAGATCTCACAACTGGGCTTTAAAAGCTAAGAGAAGAAGAACCACCGGTACCGGTAGAATGGCTTACTTGAAACACGTTTCTAGAAGATTCAAGAATGGTTTCCAAACTGGTGTAGCCAAGCCTCAAGCTGCTTAAATTAAATAAGAACAAGTCCAAGATTATAGTTCCAACAATACACACTAAGCATTTTTGAAATGTTTTTGTTTCATATACATATATAAAGAATTGGTCGTCTTAGTTATTTAATTTTTGTTAAAGAAGTTTACGTATACATCAAAAATACACAATTGTATCATAATGTGAAGAAGGACAAAAAGAATGACGAATCACCGTGTAGAAAAGCCGTTTAATTGATTCTTTATTTACTTCTATTTATCTATGTATCCACCAACTCTATCTCATCAAAATTTGATGCTAGTTCGGCATCTTCAGTATTAACATTGAAATACAAATTATCCGCTTCTTCGTGAGTAACAAATATGTTTAAGATATCCCTAGATAACTCAACAGTTTCCGAATCATATGGGAATTCTAAACCATTTGCGAAATCACTTTCAAGATCCGCAATAAGTTTGCCGTTTCCGAAATCAATCGGAGTGATATGATTCAAGTCTCTTGCGAGTTTTTCACAAGATGGATTGAATATAGCCTCATTCGCATATCCTTTCTGTCGTATCTTTAGTAACATCTTATGCGCCTCTTGTGATAAAGATTCAGACCCGAATGCAATCCTCAGTAGAACTACATATAGTTCATTTATGGTCTCGGGAAGGATTAGACTTGGAACTTCTCTGGCGTCTTGAAAATAATAATTAATCAATCGAACCAAAATTGCAATTATTCGAATCCTCAAATAGATATATTTTGACCTTGGAGCTCTACTAATATAGATCTGTTCGAATCCAATAATGCGGACCATCGATTTAAAATGTTCCTTGTGTTGTAAGAAGCTGATATCTTGTTTCGTAACCACTAGCGATTCCAATAATTCACCGATTCTTACACGGAGAGTGAGCAAATGAAACTCGTGATTACTTCTTAGTTCGAACCTCTTGTGCTCGTCATCTAAGTTTTGTAACTCCCGAGGAACTGGTAGTGGTGTCATTACAATATAATTGTTTAAATAGTCGTGCTTGACTGGGACCATTGTTTCAATTTTATGGAAATCAAAATTATTTCCAATGATTCTATTCAATCCAAAAAACATCAAATTCTCCTTTAAAGGTATATCAATAATGAATGACCTCATCAATGAATGCACGACTGTACTATCCAACGACTCATCGTTAAATCCAAATGTTTCTTCTGAGATCGAAGAGATCAATATCTCCACTGCATTAAACACGAAGTTTATCTGCGCGGTATTTTTGAATCTTTCAGGGTTCTTAGGAAGGCATATTTGAAATAATTCAAAAGGAAACACATGCCAGATTGAATTGATAGATTCCAGATCGTATGTAGATGCCAAACTAAACAACATCTCTATTACATCCAAACAACATACAAAAATGTATTTTTCTAATACCATAACCTGATAAGGAACGTCGTGAAAATTCTCAAGGTCATCTTCATCTTGACTGGAATTTACAAAGCAAGATAGTTCCTGTGCTAATATATACAATTTTTGCAATAATTGAGAAACCAAGTTTACTGATATTGCAGCCGGACGGAAACTGACTGCACAATGGACCAATGAAAACAAGAATGGAATCAGAAGAATTGCTTTTTTGTCAAATAGGATCTTGATCAATTCCATGATAGATAGTGTAAACTCTTCTAATAATTGATCTAGTCGTTTATTGTTTCGAGACAGTAAGAAGTCCACTAATGAAGAAGCAATTGGGGATCTTCTTGGGATATGAATACCGCTACTATGCATGTCGAAATCAACACATATTTTACTTAAATAATTCAAGGAAGTTCGCTTACCTCCAGGTATGCAATAACTGTAGAGGTGATCAGTGAGCAATGCCCAATCATTTGGAAGCTTCAAATTTTTTTGTGCCGGCTGTACAACTACTGCTACGGATGGTGGAGGAGTTAATCCTTCTGATTGGGTACTGACGGGTTGAGTTGTTGGTCCATCATTTGTATCTTCAATTGCATCTGCAGTATGTGTGTTAATTTTACGTTTTTTATGACTATTTGATGCTGCCAACAATTCGTTATTCAAGAATTTCTTCTCATCTTCTAATTTCTGAACAGCATGCTTTAGAGCATCAACTTGTTCGTCGTTTGTGTGCTTTAGAGACGCGTATGAATCTTTTAATTGTTGGATCTCATCTTGTTTCTGTTGTTGAACTTGTTGTAGCTGAGCACGTAACATTGCAATTTCACCATCAGCTCGAAATAATTTAGCTTGGACATCAGTATGGTTAGGGAACTCTCGTTGTGTACTTTTCATAGGTCTTGGTGCTTGAGTGTGCACCACCTCGTTGTCTTGTATATCTGCTTCTCCTTGGATAAATGCCTGGAGCAATTCATCATTATCATCATCATCAAAATCACTTTCAGCACTTGACATTATATGATGTTTGATTCTGACATAACTCTTAATCGTTTACAGTCTTATGATTTCACAACTGATAGGGAGTAATATTTTGAATCTTTTTTATGGAAAACCGGTACTATCTTCACGTGATCGTGGTCGGAACTCCTAAATCTATGAAAATTTTTGTTTTAACTTCTCAACGAGAAACTTCGATCGCATCGCTTAAACAAATCAAAGAACTTTTTCGAACATACAGATAAGGTTAAACCTATCATTTATATACACATACTTTCGAATAGAAATGTCAGAGAACGGAAATAATAAGTGCAATAGTCAGGACATCAAGCAAACTAACCAAACACCAGCTGTTGCAGCTTCCCTTGTACCTGTTCAACCAACTCCCCTCAGTTCGCGTGATAAGACCACCAAAAGATTAATTGTTGTTTTGTCTCAAGCATGTTTAGAAACTCACAAGATGAATACTGGTGGACCAGGTGGTGATAGATTCGCCTTACTCAATTGTGATGATCACCAAGGCTTATTAAGAAAGATGGGGAGAGATATTGCCGAAGCTAGACCAGATATAACTCATCAATGTTTATTGACATTGTTGGATTCGCCAATCAATAAAGCAGGTAAATTACAAGTATATATACAAACAGCAAGAGGTGTGTTAATAGAAGTTAACCCAAGCGTTAGAATTCCAAGAACTTTCAAGAGATTTTCTGGTCTAATGGTTCAATTGTTGCACAAGTTAAGTATTCGTTCAGAAAACTCGAAGGAAGTGTTATTGAAAGTTATTAAGAATCCAATTACTGACCACTTACCTACCAAATGTCGTAAAATTACTTTATCTTTTGATGCGGAAGTCAAGAGAGTTCAGGACTATGTTAAAACCCTAGATGATGATGAAAGCATATGTGTTTTTGTTGGTGCCATGGCAAGGGGTAAGGATAATTTCGCAGATGAATATGTTGATGAGAAGATTGGTCTTTCTGACTATCCATTATCTGCATCAGTTGCATGCTCCAAGTTCTGTCATGGTTGTGAAGACGTTTGGAATATCTTCTAAGAAACACCCAGGCCTTTTTATTTCTTATTTTGAGAGATATATAAACTTGAATCCTTATACCAGGGTTTATTTATTCCTGATTTTCCTCCATTGGTAAATAACATTGTAACAATAAAAGATAATCATAGAACATTTCTAAAGTGTCTAGTATAACAAATGTATGTTAGAGATTTTAGCATATCGAGAAAAATCCCTTTTAATCTCTCTAATTTTTGGGGGTTGATTTTTTTTTTTTGCAGTCAAACGGATTTCTTTTGCAACTTTAGTGAACTAACAACAGACTATCAATAGCTATAGCAACTTCTCGTTCTAAACAAATCAAATGTCAAATCTCATTCAAGCAACATCAGTTAGAGGATTAACTCAATCGCTCACAGTTAGTACTGCCGTTTTAGAACTGCTCAGACTTTCCAACATATTAAATGTTAACTTTTCAAAATCCACAATTGTTCCATTAACAAAATATCCATCACCATTTTTCATTCGTCAAGATAGAAAAGATAAACAGAGATTAATTAAAGTCTTTAATGGTAAAGGTGAACAAGTTTATACTTTTGAACGATTATCCTCCTTCAATCCAGTTTGGAGAATGTTAACCTTTCCGCAAAGAGAAGAAGTCGCCACAGTAATGGTTGGGTTGACTAATAGATCAGTCGATTTTCATACTAAAGAAGAAATTGGCCATAGAGGTGTTTTCCTTGATTGGGGAACAAGTGGCAGACATAGATCTTTTTATCTTAATGATGGTTATAAGTATTCTTGGTCGTCTTCAGGAAAATGTCTAGAGAAAGTAGTAAATCCTGGCGGTGGAAGTGAAGAAAGACGTGTTCAAGTTGCAAAAGTGAAATTAATGAGACAATTCAAAATTGATTTCGAAATTTTAGTTGATGAAGAAAATATTGATCCAGAAGTTGCCTTATCCACTGCTTTTATTTCGTTATTTACTCAATGGGGTATTGGGAATTTTACTGATACCATTGGTCCAACATTTGTTCCTGAAAAGCCAATTCATGAAGAACCGGAACCTCAACAAGATGACAGACAGATTACTTTAGTTATCGAAAACGGCGATGTTGCAGATATCAAAGCACTTTCAAAATAGATTTTGCTAAAAATAAACATAATTAAATACAATTAAACATTTTTCAGTTAAAACAAAAGAGTTCAAAAAAAAAAAAATATCTATACATCCAATACACCTTCTTTCTTCAACACCTTCTCTATCTCGCTAAACAAAGTATCAGTAGTTGCTCTTGATCCCTTCGTTCTAACACAGACAATCTCGGATTTCTGATTCATTGACCTGGTATTTATCTTTATTCTAAATTTACAACTCTTTAATTGAAATGCATTATGTTTAGATATAGATCCAGTAATATGGTAGCCGACTTGATCATTTCTCAAATCTTTCAAGCCGAAATTTGCCCATGAATCCAACAATGCAAATAACGCGGTTGTCATTTCTGGTCTTGGTAAAATAGTATTAAATTTCTTAATATCTGTGTCAATTGGACCAGCAGAACTAGATGAAAACCATCTAAAGAATGAATTTTTGGTTTTTTCTTCAGTTGGTGACGGGGTCGATCGATCAACGTCCAAAGTCTTTTTGGTACCCCATGATAATTTCCGGAAAAAGGATGGTTTCCTCTTATGTGCTACATTGGTTTTATCTTCCAATGGCTGTTTCTCTTCTTTATTATTTGTCTGGCTGCGCACTTTTGGATTCGAAAGTTGCTGTTTTTCTTGTTTCACATAACCATTCAAATCAGATTCAAAATCTTCATGGGGTAACATTGATCTCACTTTATGTCCATTAGTTGAAGTACCATTAGCCAATGCATCAATTGAAGATTTAGTTGATTTCCCTTCTGGTAATTTGATCTTATCAAACACGTCATCATCATCATCTTCGGTTGTTTCAAATGAGAGCATGGATTTACGTTTTCTTTGTTGGTGAACTTCATCACTTTCACTAATAAACGTATCTTCAGAATCATCGTTGGTAGGTAAATCAGGAATCTTAGATACAGGTCTTGATCCAGTTGGCTTGGTATATTTTCTAGTGGTATCACGAGAAACTCCCTTGCCAGACTCATCCAAATATGAAAATCTCTTATTGGCAACATGTTCATCAAAATCAATTACGGAGGTTTTGTCGTTATAATAAAAGTCATCTTCATCTTCGTTGGGTCCTCCACGAGCACCACCAGCTTGATTCAATCGATCAGCAAAACTAGTTTTCATGGTCGTTCCATTTGGCACACCCCCTTCAGGAGATGCTATATATGAACTTAAATCATGATAAGATTCTTTAGTTGAATACATCGATAATACCGACAAACGTTTATTCGAATTTGTAAAGTTTCTTGATTTTCTAGTCACATTAGGAATATTAACATTCCCAATTAATGTCTTTGGACCGGTTTCTGATCTTGATAATCTCTTCGCCTTTAAATTATATTGAGAATTTAATAACTTAGATTTACGAATTTCAGCCATATATTCTTCTGTCAAATCTTCTTCATAATCACCACCAATTTGAGGAGTACCCAAATGATAAGAAACCAAAGAATGTCTTTTCATCTTATTGGCATTCTTATCAGTTGGTTGGACATCATCCATTACTGAAATCATAGATTCACGATTGATCTTCTTACGTGCATTACGTGAGGCAGCCTTTTGTTCTAGTTTGAGTTGATCATGTTGTTTCTGAATCTGATTAGACCTCCATTCTGCTTCTAATGCGTCTTTAGCCTTTTCCAATTCTTCGTTTTCATAAGCTTGCCATAACGGATCTAATTTGGATACTGGTCTTCTTTTGGTTAAGAGCGGTGTTCTTCTTTGTGTCGGTTGCGTTACAGTTCTTCTCTTTAAGTTTTCAATTTCTTCTAGATCGAGTTCTTGGATTGCATCCATTGCATCCCCTTCCGATAATGATCGAAGAGCGTTAATATTCTTGGATTGTCTTCTTGGCTGGACAATTTCCTTCTCAACAATATCAACTTCACTATTGTTTCCTTCTTCAGGAATAGTAGCAGTATCTTGTCTAACGAAAATACTCAACTTTCTAGAACTCAACAATGAGCGTCTCAGTTGTCTCTTTCTCTTCTTTTCCAATTCTCGACGAGCTTTCAACTCAGCTTCATGTTTCTTTCTTTCAATTTCCATCAATCTTTCATATTCCTTGGCTTCCTTTTCTTCAGGATCAATCAAATTCTCATCATCTTCGTCGTATTCCTCCTCATTGAAAATTTTATCACATAATGTGGCAAAAGTAGCGGAAGTCCTCTTGGCTTGTTTATCAATATATTCCCATTCTGAATCACCAGCTAATTTGGCATATGTAGATAACAATTTCATAGTAATTGAATTTCTCTTGAGACCAGTTGTCATTGAAACTCTTAATGATTTACGTTTTGACGTTTTCTTTTTGGTAACCATCGATGAACGTTTTCCTGGTGATATCTTTGCTGATTGCATCAAGTCGTCTGAAGGTGCGGATGATTCATTGAATTTTGGAGCATCATTAAATTCTTGACGTTGGTAATATGAACTCTTGGAAGGAAGAGAAGGAGCAAACGATGATGGTATTGAAGGTGGAATTGAGTAATTGCTCTGTGCTTGAACAATCTCGTTATAAAGATTCCTTGGAACCACATTCATGGAATCATGTTGTTGCTGCTGTTGGTGGTGTTGTTGAATAGAATCTCTAGCTTTAACTGGCGATTGATTGTATGCCATATATCTCATTTGTGGAGATTTTATTGGGGATTTGTAAGGAGACTTACGTGGCGATTTACGAGGAGATCTTCCTGGGGTATTATGTACAGATGATGAACCACCATGATCATGGACAATTCTATTTATAGTCGAATGTCTATGTGCGGTTCCATTCTTATATTGGAACGAGGAGGGTCTTGAAGCAACAATTTGACTACCTCTCTTTGCTCTTCTTGGTGTCGCTGTGATTGAACCACTTCTTGGTATTTTTGTGGCAGACTTCTTGGTAGATGGTCCTGGGTCTGGTTGATTATGTTTATATCTCATTAATAAAGCATAAAATGTTTTTTCTGGGTTTGAGCCGTTCTTTAACAAACAATCAATAATGTCTTGCTCTGGTCTGTCATGCCATAAAATGGATAAGTTGGACAATATTTGTTTATCGATATTTTTGGCCGACCCTAATGATTTATAAGCAGTTGCCGGATGAGGTAATGATTTCTCACTAATTAAATCTTCGTTTGGAATTGGATATTTGGCCAACAAAGGATGTTTTAATATTCTAGCAGTAGCAATTCTCTTGGTAGGATCTGCAGTTAACATTCTAGCAATCAAATCTTGAGCTTCTGGAGAGATATCTGTTGGCATTTCGAATTTACCAGCTTGTACTTTTAGTAATAAATTTCTGATATTTTCATCATCAAAGGGTAATCTACCAGTTAATAAGGCAAAAAGAATCACACCACAAGACCAAATATCTGAGGCAGCGCCATGGTATTTAAGACCGCTTACAATTTCAGGTGCAGCATAATGAGGAGAACCACAAGAAGTTTCTAATAATTTACCATTACTTTCCAATGCTGCCATACCAAAGTCAGCTAATTTAACATTTAAATGTGCATCTAACAATAAATTTTCTGGTTTTAAATCTCGATGACAGATACCCAAGGCATGACAATAAGCAGTACCCAATATTATTTGACGGAAATATTTGATTGCTTCTGGTTCTTGTAATGGACCTCTTTCCACTAATAAATCAAATAATTCACCACCTTCGACGTATTCTAGAACAAGGTATAATGCTTTAGAAGTTTCCCAAACATCATATAATCTAAGAACATTTGGATGATTTAATAATTTCATAATAATAATTTCTCGTTCTATTCCATAAGGTAAACCATCAGCAGTTCTTTCTTCATCATCATGTGGTAAGTCCTGATCATATTGTAATTCTGATTTTGAAACTACTTTAACAGCAGCCTTTTGACCTGTCAGTTGATGAGTTGCTAATAATACTCTACCAGTTGCACCTCTTCCTAAAGTTTTACCTAATTTCCAAGGACCAATTTTTTTAGGATGATTCTGGCAAGATTGACTTTCTATGGTACTTATTGAGGATTGTCTTGAATGTGAAGACATTGTGTGTGTGTGATTTGTTAGGTATAAATATATAACTCGTAACTATACTGTTCTCTGCTCTCTTTATTTGTAACAGGGGCTGTTGCTGTTGCTGTTGCTGTTGCGTAGCTAATGAGTGTGTGTCTTGTAAATAGTGTATATGCGTTGTCAAGTAGTAAGTAAACTAGATTGATTGATACAACTTGAAAGGAGATTAACAATAAACTATATATTCAATTAATGGAAAAAAGAAAGAGAAATATAAATTTTTGAAATAAAATTAAATGGATTCCTTTTTCTCTCTGTTCAAAAAAAAAGGTTTTTTTTTGTTCCATGTTTATATTTTCTCTTTTAAGTTAAAAAAAAAAAAGTTTTTTTTGTATTCATTTGAGTGTAAAATAGACGCGTTTTTTTTAAACAAAAAAAAAGACATTTTCTCTTACTACAAATTAAAAAGAAAAACGCGTTAGGTTTTAACCGATTGGTAAACAATTTTTTAACCCCTTTGAAAAAAAATAATACTTGGACAAGCACACTTATCTTTCTCTATTAGGAATACTAATTAGCCAACTAGCTAATGTACCTGGAATAACCGTTGTCTAATTAGTTTTCACTATTTTATTATACCACCTTCCTTTTTCTTTTTACGAAATTTTTTTAGTTCATTAAGAGAAATAAATGAACCAACACACATTCAATAAAGATTCAATAAGAGTATTAAGACACGCCCTAATTGCCATTGTTGCTTCTTCCAACTTCATCTCCTAAAAGGGAATAAATTGATCTCTTATTGCGGTTTATTAGACGAAGTTTTTCGTCTAGTAAAAATAAGTTCCGATCCAGCTAAACCATTTTACTTTAGTAACCTTTTTACTTTTTTTTTCTTTTGTTAACTACCAATAATATCTGCACACTTATGTCAACTTACGAATAACACACCTGATACACGCATCCAGACGTAGCAGATTTTTTTTAATCTGTTAGTTTGTGGCAATAGTGCCTACAGTGTACAGTGGAATTAGTCTGGTGCAACTTATTTATTAACTTGATGCCTCAAGAAGACTTAGTTAGAAGATTTATAAACAAGGCATACTGTATCTCACTGTTAAAATATTTGTTTCATGGATTTATTCCTACTTCTTGGTTGGAGAATTGGTAGATTAACGTATCGCAAAAAAATGCTTCTTGTTGTAAGATAAAAAAAATTATTACTTTTAAATTAAAAATTCTAGTTCCTCAAATCCAATAGAACTAAACTATTCTATAAGTGACATTTTCTTTATTTCGGTCTCAGATCAGGTCTCTTTGGATTCTTTCACTACGTAATATTTTTTATTAATATTCTATTTACAATCGTACATTTAACTTTTCTTAATATTTAATATCTTGTACTATATTACACTCTATAAAGCCCAGCTATTATTATTATAACATCTATCTACCCAATAGTATCTCCCCTCCCATATATATGTGTGCGTTGCCCCCTATAATCCCATTTCAGTTAATACTTCTAATTGTTTGTTCAAGTCATTATCCGCGATTTTATTCTTTAATTTAACTTCTTGATCCTTTTCGAGATCTGTATTTAATTGTTTTACATCTAATGCTTTAGTTGGTTCTTCTTTCTTGGTATTATTATCTCCTCCTAATAACTTTGTTATTTCGCTGAATTCCAGTATATTTGAATTCAATTTATCGATTTTGATTTTGGTAGATCTAGATTCAGATTTCTTCTTGCTGATTTTGGATTTAGATTTGTCATTCGTGAAGGTGGTGGAGGTATTCGTGGCCCTGGATATCTTTCCTTTATTAGATTTTACTGCCATTTTGCCTTAGTATATATACGTTCTAAATAATAACCAACTCATTCAACTACTAATTTCTTTTGTTCTCGCTCGCTCATTGATTTTTCAAATTCCACATGAAAAAAAAAATCTTTACTCATCGCATAAAACAAATTCTTACTAGTTAACAAACAGTACACTCATCGTAATCATCTAGCACCCGGAAAGATGCCATCTACACATAACCGTGATAAGCCATGGGATACACCAGACATAGACAAATGGGCCATGGAAGAATTTAAACCCGAGCACAACGCCTCCGGCCAACACTTCGCAGAAGAATCATCATTCATGACCTTATTCCCTAAATACAGAGAACAATATCTTCGTTCAATATGGAGTGATGTTACAAAAGCCCTTGATAAACATTTTATTAAATGTGAATTAAATTTAGTTGAAGGGTCTATGACTGTTAAGACTACCACTAAGACATTTGATCCTGCAATGATTATCAAAGCTCGAGATTTAATTAAATTATTGGCTAGATCAGTTCCTTTTCCTCAAGCAGTGAAGATTTTACAAGATGATGTTGCTTGTGAGGTTATTAAGATTGGGAATTTTGTTGCTAATAAAGATAGATTTATTAAAAGACGACAAAGATTGGTCGGTCCAAATGGAAACACTCTTAAAGCATTGGAATTATTGACTAAATGTTATATTTTGGTACAAGGGAATACTGTTAGTGCCATGGGGCCATGGAAGGGGTTAAAAGAAGTTAGAAGAGTTGTAGAAGATTGTATGAGAAATGTTCATCCAATCTATTATATTAAAGAATTAATGATTAAACAAGAATTGCTGAAAAAACCTGAATTAGCTGAAGAAGATTGGTCAAGATTCTTACCATCTTTCAAGAAACGCAATGTTGCTCGTAAGAAGAGTAAGAAGTCTCATAAGGAAAAGAAGGTTTATACTCCATTCCCACCCGCTCAACAACCTAGAAAGGTTGATTTACAAATTGAAAGTGGTGAATATTTCTTGGGTAAAAAGGAACGTGAATTGAGAAAATTGAAGGAAAAACGTGAAAAACAAACTGAAGTAAGTGAAGCTAGAAAACAAGAAAGGGAAAAGGATTTCGTTGCTCCTCAAGAATCAGAATATGAGAATAAGTTATTAAAAAAGGACAAGAAAGAAAAGAAGGAAAAGAAAGATAAAAAGGAAAAGAAAGAAAAGAAGAAATCAAAGAGGGATTCAGAAGAAGGTGAAGATTCAGAAGAATCTCCTAAGCGTAAAAAGTTCAAAAATTAGTAGTAATCACAACTGTATAATTAACCCATAAATGTACTGTTTACTGAAAGTCAAAATAAAATAGCGAATCTCTTTATCAAACGTTACTGCACTGTTAACATTCAAGAAAAAGCAGAAACGATGTCATGTATCAGAGATTGTACTGGCCGGAGTTTGTTTGCCAAAAAAGATTTGGGAATGTAAAGCGCCTAGAATTTGAGGGATCTCAGCAGCATGTTAAACAATTTTTGCTGATAAAATTGCGAAAAATTCAGCTCAAAAAAAAAAACAATCAATCAGTCTCGATCCTGAGTAATACACTTCCCAATTTATTCAACTAATCAAAAATAAATGCATTCGATATCAATCTTTTACAGACTCCAAGGATTCAATAGCCTTAGTATGGTTTTGAATAACACCATCTTCTCCTTCTCCGACTAACCTTTGTAACTTAATAATAACTTGGTAACGCGTAACTTGTGACAAAAAAGAAATAAGTTTTGTGGCATATTAATATTTTGCCAAGTGAACAAAGACAAAGGATATCAAGAAAATACAATTGACAATCTATAGTTACTTAAGAAACCAAAGTCGATCCAACAAAGTTTCTTCTGTGATGTTTCCTGTCAAATAAGAAAGCTTATTGATTTATATTCTTCTCAACCTTAAATAATAAAAAGCATACTTGCCCCATTGGGGTTTTTAGAAAGTGCATACCTGTCATTGTATGTAAAGCCTACATGATAAAATAATGCGTTTAGTATGTCGCTCCCAGTGAAAACACAATAGTCAACGGGCATTAAAAAATTAGTTCTTCACAAAGACTTGAATAGGTTGCCCAGTTTCCTAATTTGGTAATGGTCTCGTAAAAATATTTTATGTTTACGTTTCAGCCTGCATTTTCCCGCAGTTACCAACCGCGACCTAGAATGTTTTTTTTTTGCTCACTTCCATCTCTCCATAGTTAAGGAAAAATGTCTCTCTATTCCCTTTCTGATCCATCCCCTCTACCTCCAGCAACTTTTAACAATTGCACAATCCACTTGATTTACTAGATACTTTATAAAGAGCCTATTAGCCAAACTGCATCACATCTTTCCACCCCGTACTAATTATTTACCTAGAAATAGAGGATAAACAATTCAAATTGGTGAAAAATATGACAAGTGAGGGCCTACTGCGACTTCTTGTTTACGCAGATGAGATGGAGTTCCAATCACAGCTACTTGTGAATAAAACCCAGGAATCCAATTTAATTATCAATCGAATGTCTAGTCTATTTAGTAGAGTATTAGAATGTGATCAAGAAATTGAACAAGCCAAAGAATTAATGAATCTGAATGACAAAGCATTAAATGACTTTTATAATCTACAAGAAAAGTGTTTTTATTTGCATAATAATATTGCTACTAATGATCCTTTAACGAACCAAACATCATTCGAGCATTTGATTAAAGAATTTGCATACCTATTGGGAAAATTAACTCCAACCAGCACCCAACCATATATTGGGAATCAAGCCGATTTTACTCGAGTGGATGATGAGGATACCAACAATTCCGATGTGTATGATGAGACAGATAACGAGGATAAAGATGATTCTTCGACACAAACAACTCTAAAACCTCCAGATATAAAGAAAATGATATCAATATCTAACTTGAAATTGAAACCAATTCGTTGCACAACAACTACAAAGAATATAACTAAAAAGAAATCCAGATATCGTTTATCAGGAATATTCAATATCAACCCAATTGCATATGAAGAATCAACTGCCGTTTCTTCCTCTTCAATGAGTGAAACAACATCCTTGCATGAAACATCTCGAATTAACAGTGGAGGTAATTTTTCACTAGAAACCTCTGAAACAACAAATGTAATGCATAACCATTATGATGATCACCAACATGATGATATCGATGATGTTGAAACCATTTCTTCAACTCCACCTTCCGAGCTTGGAAAACCTTTCAAGCTTCGTACAAGGTCCAATTCATTACCTACAACCTCAAATAAAAGTCTTAGCGGATCGGATATTTTACAAGAATTTGATTGCGAAGATGATATTTTACGATTTAATAGATTGAAGCATTTCATTAGTGTTAATCATTTCCAGAGACACGATGAACACCCAAACTCAGATATTCTGCTTGAAGATGTATATTGCGCGTCTCCTACACCTAGAAGAAGGTCACATTATGATTATGATATGGTATCTATATGTTCTGATGTTTCTTATTATTCTCCCGATAAACAAGCACACGAGGACCACCTTGAAGAAGAATTTGATAATTTTAGTAAATTCCTTCGAGCTTCAAGAACCGAATTGAATAGGCCTATTCATGAAGCGTTTCCTCATTTAGTCAGAAAATCTACCAAAGAAAATCTCGAGGAAGAAGAAGTTACTTCTACTCCTAGAGTTAGGACGGTACTTCGCTTTCATAATCCAATTGATAGTATTCAGTTAGGAACTTCAAATGCTGTTTCGCCAACGTTAGGAACTATACAAGTTGAACAACAACAGAATAAAGACAATATCAATGCCTTGAAAACTGACCCAAAAAAGATTTTGAATGATGTAATATCAGCTTCACTTCCAAAATTCATTGAAAGAGACCAATCAGAAATCACATCCCCAAAATCAAAAACTCTTCTAAGTGCACTTGCGTCTTATTCACCCCAAAGAAGGATTTATATACCATCATTCTCGCCATCATCTACCCAACCTTCACTAGCTCCAAGATCACTAACTGATAGCTTCTTAAGTCTTGTCAAAAAACCCACATCGGGTCCCAAAAAGCCAATTCAACCACCTACTCCAGAAAAGCTAAGAGAACTCAAACGTAAACAACAGAGAAGGGATAAGATAAGTCCAATTGTTATCCATAGTGATTCCCAACTCAAACGAATGCCACAATCAAGTAGGAATGACGGTGCATTTTCGAGGTTGACGATTGGACCTAACAATACCAGGATGATCAACCATGGTGATGCATCAATATTTAGGAGGCCAATAGTTAGGACATACAACACAGAGGCATTAAGAGAAGCATTAGCTGCCAGTTTGCTAGAATAGATTAGGAGATTTTTGGTTTTATGAAACTTAAGAAAAAGAATCCACGTTAGCAGAAACAAAGAGTGCATTAATAATTCCTTTGGTTAGACAACTCAAGGGAATTTATTACAGGTAACAGAGACAGTTTTTATCTTCATTTAGAATTATTCATTGATTTCAATATAACTAATATACAATTTAACGTCATTATTGCATTTTTTCCTCATTCAAACCCAGAACTATTGAATAACTCTTTATTTTGATTCTTCGATTTTTGAATACTTCTCTCAATATTCCTTTGTTTTAAACTTTTCACTTTCAGGTCCTTCTTAGCCATGAAACTAATAGAAGCTTTGGAACCAGAAACAACTTTATATTGTTTACTTACAGTAACACCCGAGAAATGCTGTTTTCCATCCTTAATTGATACCCCTTGTTGTTCCTGGAACGATTTAAACGATTTCACAACCGATGGCTTTTTGAACGAAGGCATAAATTCAACATCTTCTTCATCAGCGTCGGTTTCCACTTCCAATTCTCTCTTTTTGGGCAAGGAATCATCAATCACAATCGGGCTGGCTGACCTACTTCCTTTGGTTAAGTTACTAATTGATCTTGATTTAAGGGCCTGAATGTCTTCAATGATTTCATCATCAGAATCAAACCCATGTTGGATCTTGGAAATATGCTGTAATCGTTCATATTGATAATCGTCGCTAGTACTATTAAGAAATGATAGTTGTTTTTGAACAAATGATTCTTCAAGTTTGATGGATTTCTTTGTGCGTGTTTCCTTTTCTAAGGAATCATCATCCTCAGTATCAACACCCGCTGGCCTTTCAGTTTCAGTTTTAGTTTCGACAGTTTCTTCTTCTTCACTTTCGCTATCAATTCTGATAACCGATCCTGAATCTTGAATAGATTCAAAGAATGCTTTTGATTTTTCATTCTTACTCAAACTTTGTAACTTCATGTTTTGCATTAGTCTCTGTTGCTGTTCGAACAATTTCTGCTTTCGATATGCTGCCAATAATTCATCTTCCTCGTCACTTAATTCAATATCAAATCCGTTATTTGCAGTTGTTCGTTTCATCAACCTATGGTTTTTAACATCATCCAATAACTTTTCTAATTCTTTCTGATCCTTAATCTGATATTCTTCCATGAATTTTTTCCTAATCTCATCATCTTTCAAATCAATAGCAAAATTATTATCAATCATCCTCTCATCTTCAGAATTAGCAACATCCGAATCTTCACCATCAATACCCCCAATACCTTTCCATTCATCTTCTGATTCTTCGGCTTCTCCTTGAAGGATATTCCCGAGACCTTTACGTTCGAGTTCCTTACGACGCTTACGAAGTTTCAATTCTCTCTTTCTGATTTTTTGCTCATACTCTTTGATACGCTGTTCAATAGTACCTTTATCATCCACGGGATCCTCTTCTTCTTGTTGTGGTGGTTCTTGTTTTATTTGAACATCGTTAGCCCTAAGTAGTTTCCGAGCTCGTTTGAGACCCGCTGGGGTAACCATATCATCATCGTCGTCATCGTCATTTTCTTTTTGAGTAGGCTTAGTTTGGGTTAATTGAGTAGGAATAACTGGGCGAGTTATTGAATCTTGCTGGGTCGCTTCATCCTCTTGGGTAGATTCATCAACTTGAGTTTGAGATTCAACAATTGAAATATCGTTGAAAACAGGAACGGCCCTTTTAATAACAATTGCTCTTTCTTCTTCTACCTGTGAACTACCGCCATCATAAAATTCCTGTTTAACTCGAGGATTTAAACCCCGGAAAAGATTGTCATTTCTATATGAATGCAACGGAACATGACTTGATCCAACATCTTGATTTACAGGATGGGAATGGGTAGTGACAAAATCTTCATTGTGACTTCTATGATCATCTTCAAAATCACCACCTCCAAACATATAGCTATCATCACCTCGAAAGTTATTCTCCATTTGTACTTTGTCTATCTTCTCTTCGTACTCCTCCTCTTTATGATCAGTCATAATCTTTTTGCTGCGATGACGAGAATCAATCTCCAGTTCTCCTTCATTTCCTTCATCATCATCATCATCTTCTTCTTCTTGATCTTCGTTTTCATCTTCTCCATCTACTGATTCATAGTCAGATTCAGGCACTTCAGATTCCAAATCACTTTCAGCATCTTCGTTAGTTTTACTACCTGAAGCTTTATTTGCTAGGGCCAACCTTGCCTTCTCGTGTATTTTCTCTTTTAACCTAATATTTCTGACTCTTTCCATTTCTCTTTCCAACAATGAGCCCATAACTTCTTCATCCTTTTCCATTTCTTCCAAGATTGCTTGTTCAGGATCGTTTAATTTGTTTGATTTCAATTGATCGATATTTCGTTTTTGTAAGTTATTCAAGAATTTCTTGTGATTTGGTTGAGCAGCCACGATTGCGTGGCCAAGGCTTTGTTGTACAATGGCCACCGGTATGGCTCTCTTATCTTTTGACCCATATTTCTTGTTGACGAACTTCTGTTTGATCGTGAGTCTTTGATCCTTGGTTAATTCTGGGATAAGATTTAATTCGGAACCAGTATTAGAAAATTTTGTAGGTTGATAAGAATAGTTACTTTTGGTAGGAGATGAAGAATTCTCGATTTCAAGGTCGGAATCAGAATCAAGGTTTAATGTTAACCTCTTTTCATTTGTCGGAGAAGCATGTAATTTTTGCTTGAGTTTGGCGGCATATATTTCCAACGGGGTCTTATTTTGAGTTAAAGGTACCGGTTTAGAAGTTTCTTTTTTGAAAACTTGAAGGAAATCTTTAGCTTTATCTTTGACCGGGGAAGTGATAGGACTAGAATTCAAGAAATCGACTGGCGAGGACGACTTGCAAGGTGTATTTGACTGTTCTGGAGTCTCATTGTCACTGTCATCTTGGGCGAATGCATTCAACAATTTATCTTTGGTGAACTCAACTTTAGTTTGAAATTCAGGGCGGATATCCATTTCTCTCTTTTTAACACTCAAAAATTCCTGATACGTTTTTAATGCTTTAACATCAACACCTTCTCCAGCAGCGGAAGAAACAACAGTATCATTAGCCTCATTATTTAAGTCATTTTCTTCATCAGTTAAAGACGCCTTTGTGAGATCTTGTTCCAACTCTTCACGTTCTTTTGCCAACCTTTTTTGTTTTCTCTTTTCAATTAACCGTTGAATTTTTTTAGCTCTATCCTCTTTACTAAGTGGCCCATCTTCTTGCTCAGATTCGCTCTCTGAGCTGAAAAGGTTCCCACCACCTTGGTTATAGATTACTTGAGTTGACGAGTTCATTATTTGCGTTGATGATATATTATCCACCGAAGGCTCACCATTTATTATTTGCGTTGTTTGCTTTTCTATCACCTGAGTTGAACCACCTTGGAACATTTGAGTGTAGGTGTTTTCATTACGTATAATATGTGCACCCTTGTTTATTATCTGGGTTGGTTTGTTGAAGTTAGTTTCGGTTGAAGGAGCAATATCATTGGCTTGCTTGTTAATCATTTGAGTAGCCTCAAAATCACTAGCATCAATGTCCAATTGCGGTAACTTATAAGCGTGGACCTCATTTAGTACTTGAGTTTCCTTTTCCAGTTCACTCGACGCGTCATCAGACTTAGCTTCATTATTATTGATTCTTTTCTTGATTCTTTCAAAAATACTCAAATCATGGGAATTTTGAAGGTCTGGATTAGCTTTGGAAATAGCTTCAGTTATGGAGCTTATATTAAAGTTAAACCCCAACGAAGACTTATCCTGTTGCGTATTTGATTGACTGTCAGATTGATCGTTTACTTCCTCCTCCTCCTCATCACCTGACTGTTGAAAGTCTTGTTGTTGTTGGATAGTTTGATGCAATAGAGTTGATTTGAATTGACTTGGGGAATAATCCTCAATTTCATCTAACAAATCCATTTTTTAATATACTTTTATTTATTTCAATAGCTAGCAAGTTGATTGATCTGTGATATTAAAGAGAGAAATATTCAACAATTGTTAGAAAAAATCAAAGAAAAAAAGAGAGCTTCGCGTTGTTTACAAGTTTGAATTTATTAAAAGCGCGGATTTAAAAAATAATGTCGAAATTGGGGTTTGCAACCACTTCACCACCAATAGACAAACCAATATAAGCGAAGTAAATAGTTGAGGTTAAAAAAGAAGACCCATCTTCGAATGTATCATTTCTTCTTAAAGGCAACAAAACCAGATTAACATTTAAACTGTCTGAATCTACGATATAAGGAAAACTAATCAAGATCAAGATCTTGATTTAACACTTATTATTAAGTTATGGGTTACTTTTTTTTTTTCACTGACGTGTTACTTAGATACTAGCATTGTTAAACTGAATCCAGTTGAAGAGAGTAAGTATTTTGGGCCGACGTCTGATTCAGCTTTTTTTTTTTTTTGAAACCCATCTCTGCCAAACAATCGAATAACCAACAAACTTACAATTTGGTATTCTTTCGTAAGGAAGTTGTGTCACAAAACGAAACGTAATCGTGGAATAATTTTATTATTATTTCATTTTAACAGGGCACCATTCGCCAAGACCTTTGAACTATCCTTGAACTATTCAGCGAATTACATTTGCTTTCGTTGACTACCTCGTGGCAGTTTGTTTTATAACAATGTCGCAATATAGATGAGACATTAACATAATGTCGTAAACTACGAGTAGGTTGTTCTTTTTTTTGTTTTTCGAAAAAAGAAACTTCATAAAATTCTAAGACACACCAATTTCTGTGTGATTGTTTGCAAAATCGGAGTGCTTCAAGACTGGTTGGCAAAATGTAGAGGATTTATATTAAGTGCACATGTATGTAAAGCTCTATTGTATAAACAAATTATAACTATTGGGCTTAAAATACTCGTATCATATAATCAACACAGTCACATGCTAAAGTTAAGTCACGTGAAATTCTTTAATTTTAATTTTTTGTTGGATTCAGTTTTTCTTTTTTTCTTATTTTCTAATCTATTGAATTTTTTTTTTCATTTTTTCTATACGAGCAGAATTTTTTTTTTGTTTGAGTTGAAAAAAAGAGAAAAAAAAATTCCGAAATCCGAAGAGCCACAGAAAATTTTTCATCTGCGTTATAAATATAACAAAAGTATTTCCCTGTACTAAAAAAAAACTTTTTACACTTTTTCCTTTCTTTAGCTCATACTTCTTTTGTCAGCAGTATACACTCTAACTCGTAATAACAAAAATATGACTACCTCAAGAGAAACTTTTCTTTTCACTTCCGAATCCGTTGGTGAAGGTCATCCAGATAAGATTTGTGATCAAGTCTCTGACGCTATCTTAGATGCTTGTTTAGCTGCTGATCCTTTATCCAAGGTTGCTTGTGAAACTGCTGCCAAAACTGGTATGATTATGGTTTTTGGTGAAATTACCACTAAGGCTCAATTAGACTACCAAAAAATTGTTAGAGACACCATTAAGCACATTGGTTACGACCACTCTGAGAAGGGGTTCGACTACAAAACTTGTAACGTCTTGGTTGCTATTGAACAACAATCTCCAGATATTGCTCAAGGTTTACACTACGAAAAGGCTTTAGAAGAATTAGGTGCTGGTGATCAAGGTATTATGTTTGGTTACGCTACTGATGAAACCGATGAAAAATTACCATTAACCATCTTGTTAGCTCACAAATTAAATGCAGCTTTAGCTTCTGCTAGAAGATCAGGTGCTTTACCTTGGTTAAGACCAGATACCAAGACCCAAGTTACCGTTGAATACGAAAAGGACGGTGGTGCTGTTATTCCAAAGAGAGTTGACACCATTGTTATTTCCACTCAACATGCTGATGAAATCTCTACTGAAAAGTTGAGAACTGAAATTATCCAACACATTGTTAACCAAGTTATCCCAGAACATCTCTTGGATGACAGAACTATTTACCACATTCAACCATCTGGTAGATTCGTTATCGGTGGTCCACAAGGTGATGCCGGTTTAACTGGTAGAAAGATTATTGTTGATACTTATGGTGGTTGGGGTGCTCACGGTGGTGGTGCCTTCTCTGGTAAGGATTTCTCCAAGGTTGATAGATCCGCTGCTTATGCTGCTAGATGGGTTGCTAAGTCTTTAGTCCACGCTAAGTTAGCTAGAAGAGCTTTAGTCCAATTCTCTTATGCTATTGGTGTCCCAGAACCATTATCTATCTACGTCGACACCTATGGTACTTCTGAATACACTTCTGATCAATTAGTTGAAATCATCAAGAAGAACTTTGACTTGAGACCAGGTGTTATTGTCAAGGAATTAGACTTAGCTAGACCAATCTACTTAAAGACTGCTTCTTATGGTCATTTCACCAACCAAGAAAACCCATGGGAACAACCAAAGCAATTGAAATTCTAAGGTTAATTGCTGAGCCATACCAAAACACCTTTTTATATTATTCAAACTTTAATGACTAATGTAATGAATGACTCACTGGGAAATCTCAATTTCCCGAAGGATCAACGTTCAACTCGTTGTTCCAGTATTATAGATGATTACTATGTTTTTTATTTCACACCTACAACACTTTATTTGTTTTACTTTTTATTTTATTTTTATTTTTATTTTTATTTGATTCATAAAAAGGATATATAGAGTTTTTTATTGCATTAAATAAGGGGGTCCTCAACGGACAATTAAGGTTAATAAATTATTTAATTAATTTAAAGCTTTGTAGAAGTTTGAAATCTCGGAGCATTGGATGTGAAACAAGTGGAAACAATGTGTATCAGGTACCATCGCATTTAAATGAACCGGAATGTGTCTCCTCTTGAGTCTTCAATGAAAGTGGCAACATAAAGACTAAGCAAGGAGTTGGCTCTTGAGACAATACTTAGGAGAAGTTAAAATATTCTTAGGAGTACACATAAACAAAATGGATTATAAACTTGGTATTCGCACTCTTATTATGACCCCATTTTCTGCAGCAAACCAAGTCATTTAATTACACGAGAGTTAAATGATTGCACAAAGTATTACACTACGCCCCACAGAGTCAATTGATATCGTGTAAGAATTAAGTCTATATTCTATTCTTCATAATCTATAGGTGCATTACAAGTTTCAACCCAAACGTAATTGAAATACTTAAAATAACTAGCCAAAGCGAAACAAGCTCCCAATATCCCGCCAATTATAATATCTCCAAAATGGTGCCGATAATCTTGAGTCCGACTCAATGCAATCCAACAAGCAAATAACATTGGCGCACCCACAACCAATCCCCAAATTACCAAATTTTGTCGTGAGTGTAAGAACCGAAACTGTCCTATTAACCAAAGTGACAAATATCCCAACCCAGCAAATGACATACTTGAATGGCCAGATGGGGTAGATTTCATCCCATCTAATAAGTACCTCTCTCCTAAAGGTGAAGTGCATGCACTAACCCCAACAAGAAGGGTTTCTCCCGCTTTGGCGGCCTCACTTACTCCACATCTTGCTAAAAAGTCTGGTCTGTGGTTACTAATCCAACATTTAAGTATGTCTGTAATGCAACATGTTATTGATACACAGAATATTAAGCCAAGTAAGGATACTTGTAATAAATGAACTTTTTCAAATCTTGAGTTTGGTAGATACAATGAAACACCAGAAATTATTACCATAGGAAATAGAGTGGAATATACGTACAATTGATTATCAGTCACTTGTTGATGTTGAGTAAATGGGTGTGATATTCTGGTATCATTGAGATCGAATTGACGAGCAAAGGGTAGTGCTTTTTCCAAGACATTAAAGAATACAAGTATCAACACTATTGTGGTTATCCAATCAGGTATGAATTTTTTAAATTTCGGTGAGTTGAAGTACAATTGCATGATTTTAATCTCCAAGTTATAATTCTATTTTTAAGCAAACACCATACATATACTGGACAGGAGTTCACTGATGTATTGTTGTAAAAAAAAAGAAATGAAGTGTCTTTTTTTTGTGAACAATAAAAGAACC
>JAKTZT010000024.1:0-55111 GCA_030578955.1 Hemisphaericaspora insectamans | reverse complement strand
ATAATGAAGCTCTGCCTGATCAAATCCTAACTAAAGCAAGTGAAAAATTTCAAATTTCCAATATGGATAATAAAAGAATTGTATTTATTTATTTAACAAGATTTCATAAATTAATTGATGGCAATTATTGGAAACGATTTACTTTGGTTGGTCAATTATTTGGAAGTGTTTTATTGGCTGCTGAAGCAATTTTTAACCTTTCTCCTGATGTTTGGATAGATACAATTGGTCTTCCTGGTAGTTATTTACTTTTTAAAACAATATTTAAAGGTCCAATATTGGCTTATACTCATTATCCTATTATTCAAAAAGATATGTTTAATAAATTGAAATTTAAAAGATTTCATGATTTATATCATACAAGAATAACAATTCAAAATTTTTTTGAAGTTGGGAAATTTATTTATTGGTCAATAATGTATTATTTTTATGTATATTTAGGTTCATTAGTTGATATTGGATTAGCTAATGGTACTTGGACTTTTAACCATTTATCATCTATTTGGTTTTTCAATCAAGCGTTGGGTCATAAATTAGAAATCTTATATCCACCTTGTGGAACTGAATTCTTAACTCAAGAAACTACTAAAATAAAAAGAGAAAACAAATTATTATATCTTGCTCAATTTCGACCTGAAAAACGTCATTTATTGATATTGAAACAATATCACCAATTCTTAACTAAGAATTTCCCCAATATTTCCAAACCTACTATTGAAATACCCACAATTATATTTGTTGGATCATGTAGAACTAAAGATGATACCCAAACCCTTGAAGATTTAAAAGATGAAGTTGAAAAATTAAACCTTGATGAATTTATTAAATTTGCCATTGATATTTCTTATGATGAAGTTGTTGATTGGTTATCAAGATGTAAATTTGGACTTAATGCAATGTGGAATGAACATTTTGGGATTGGAGTTGTTGAATATATGGCCAAGGGTGTTATACCTATCGTACATGCATCTGCTGGACCATTGATGGATATAGTTACTTGTACAGAGGAGACATTGACGGAGTGGGGTGATAAGTGGTATAGTGATACTGGGTTTTTCTTTAAAAGTTTAGATGATCCAGATTTTGATCCATTGATTCAAAATGAACAACAAGAAAAAAAAGGATATATTAATTTTCAAGTATCTAATGAGAAACAAGTTTTATTTCCAGATTTTGAAACTCTTTTAACTGAATTGTATGTCAATTCACCACAGTTAAAAGATGAAAACAGGATGGAAAGAATGAGACAAAATGGTATACAACTTGTTAGTGAAAAGTTTTCAAATAAAGTTTTCACTGATAGATGGATAGAATATATTAATGAGATACAAGAGTTAGTTAGTATGTATAGAGAAGAAAGAGGTATATAAAAATTGGGTTGATAATATAAGTTAAATATACATAACATACAAGATAGTAAAGTCGTGTAATGTACAAAAACAAATTAGTTAACGTGTTAAAGTTGAGAGAAAAAAAAAACATACACACAAACTGTTGAAAAAAAAATCCACCCACCAACCAACAGAGAGAGAGAGAGACAGAGGGACAGACAGACAGAGTCAGATTTAAAACAACCAAACCTTTTTTTCAACTTCAATCAATTCATTAAAACAACATCATTTGTATCCATCCAATTTTGAAAAACAAATAGATATAACAAATAATAGAATAGAAACTGAAGAAAAGAAAAGAAAAGGAATATGAAATTAGACATTGTTAAACAATTTTCTACTCGATCTGATCGAGTAAAAGGAATTGATTTCCATCCAACTGAACCATGGATTTTAACCACTTTATATAATGGTAAGATTGAAATTTGGTCATACGATACCAATTCATTAGTTAAATCAATCCAAGTTACTGAAATGCCTGTACGTACTGGTAAATTTATTGCTCGTAAAAATTGGATAGTTGTTGGATCTGATGATTTCCAAATTAGAGTTTATAATTATAATACTGGTGAAAAAATTACTCAATTTGAAGCTCATCCAGATTATATTAGAAGTGTTGCTGTTCATCCATCTAAACCTTATGTGTTAACTGCAAGTGATGATTTAACTGTCAAATTATGGAATTGGGAAAATAATTGGAAATTAGAACAAACTTTTGAAGGACATCAACATTATGTTATGAGTGTAAATTTTAATCCTAAAGATCCAAACACCTTTGCTCTGGCATGTTTAGATAGAACTGTCAAGATTTGGTCTTTAGGTTCTTCTCAACCTAATTTCACTTTGATTGCTCATGATACTAAAGGAGTTAATTATGTTGATTATTACCCTCAAGCTGATAAACCTTATTTGATTACTTCTTCTGATGATAAAACAATTAAAATCTGGGATTATCAAACCAAATCATGTGTTGCTACTTTGGAAGGTCATATTGCTAATGTTTCATTTGCAATCTTCCATCCTGAATTACCATTGATTATTTCTGGTTCTGAAGATAATACTATTAGATTCTGGAATTCAAATACTTTCAAATTAGAGAAATCAATCAATTATAGTTTAGAAAGAGTATGGTGCGTTGGAATTTTACCAAAACATAATTTAATTGCTGCTGGGTTTGATTCTGGGTTTGTTATTATTAAGTTAGGTAGTGAAGAGCCTTTATTCTCAATGGATTCAAATCAAAAGTTAATCTATGCCAAGCACCTGGAAGTGTTTCAATCAGTTATCAAACCAGCTTCATTGAAAGGATTGAAAGATGGTGAATCCATATCAATACAACAAAAAGAATTAGGTACCATTGACATTTTCCCTCAATCTTTAAGTCATTCCCCCAATGGTAGATATGCTGCTGTATGTGGTGATGGTGAATATATTGTTTATACTTCCTTGGCATGGAGATCTAAAACCTTTGGAAAAGCATTAGACTTTTGTTGGAACACTCACGATTCTACATCTGCTTGTCCATATGCTATTCGTGAATCAACCACTTCTGTCAAAATCTTTAAGAACTTCCAAGAATCATTGATTCTTGACTTGATTTATCAAGCTGATAAATTATTTGCTGGTGCTTTGTTAGGGGTTAAACTGGAAGGTTGTATTTCTTTCTATGATTGGGAATATGGGAAATTGGTAAGAAGGGTGGATTTAGATGATGATATTTCTGATGTTGTTTGGTCCGACAATGGTGAATTATTGTCCATCATTACTACTTCCAATGTAGGTGAAAGTAGTGCTGTTGGTGCTAAAAAAAATGATGAAGCTTATATTTTAACTTATAATCATGAGTTGTTTGAAGAAGCGTATCAAGGTAACACATTAGATGCGGAGAAGGGAGCTGAATTATCCTTTGATGTGTTATACACATTACCTACTTCTGACCCTATTTTATCTGGTAAGTTCATTGGTGACGTTTTTGTTTATACTACTGCGACTACTAATAGATTGAATTATTTTGTCGGTGGTGAAGTGATCAACTTGGGTCACTTTGATCGTAAATTTTACATTATCGGATATAAGGCTACCGATGGGAAATTATATTTGATTGATAAATCATTTGATGTTATTTCTTGGTATGTTAATGCAGAAATATTAGAATTACAAACATTGGTAATGAGAGGTGATTTGGAACAATATGCAACTGAAACTATCACTGACAAAGAAAGCGGTGAAGAAATACCAGATGTTTCTAGTGTTGAAATCGAAAGTATACCTGAAGAATATCGTTTTATGATCTCGGAATTTACTGATAATGAAATAAATCAATTATCACGTTTCTTTGAAAAATTGGGATATTTATCCCTTTCATTTGCCATTTCCAAAGATTTCGATTCTAAGTTTGAAATTTCACTTTCAACTGGTAATTTGCAACAGGCTTATCAATTACTATCACAAACTCAAAACGAGAATCCATCAACTGCCTTGGCAAACACTACGAAATGGAAGAAATTGGGTGATTTGGCTTTGAAGAAATGGCAAATAAACTTAGCACAGGAAGCCTTCTGGTTAGCCAATGATTATTCATCTTTATTATTGTTATTATCATCATCCAACAATAGGACCGATTTAATTAAATTGGGTACTGAATGTGAAGCGAAGGGGAAATATAATATAGCATGGCAAGCATGGTGGTTAATTGGTGAGAAGACTAAATGTTTGGATTTGTTGATTAAGAGTGAAAGATACACCGAAGCGGTGCTCTTTGGAGTTAATTATGGCATTGATGGTAATAAAGTTCAAGCTGCTATTGGTCTTTGGAAAGAATCATTAATATCTAAAAATAAGGAAAAGATTGCTAAAAGATTGATTGACAATTTCGCAAAGTTATCTACTAATGAAAACGGTGTGATTTCCGAAAATACAGTGGCCGAGCCCGCTGCTACTACTACTGGGGACCCATTGATTGACCTCGATGAAGGTACAGTCCCATCACCATCGCCTGTGGCAGAATCACAACAGAAACAGCCAGAATATAAGTCTCCTGTTCCAGAAATAGAACATCTGCCCGCAAATTCCTCCCCTGTTCTCGCAGGACAACAATCACAGCCAGAAGCTTTGTACAATGTACCAGATCTTGATCTAGATGAAGATTTATTAGAGTTTGGAGATGCAAATGAGCCAGAGGACCTGTTGGTTTAGTAGAGGTTTCTTTTTTTAAATGTATAATTCATTATTATCTTTGGCACATTTTTTTTTTAAAAAAAATACATGTTTCATAAATATATCTATCCCTGTTCTAACCCAAATATTTCGTTGATGTCGTACATATCATCTTTAAATTTCTCTTTACAAATAAACAGTACTTCTTGGGGCCATCTCCCAGACAATGAACCCAGTGGTGTTACACTTCCAAATACGGACCTTAGTCTTTTTTGCAACAAGTCAACCTGCTTACTCAGGGGAACCACATTTTCCAATCTCAACAAAAATCTTCCTCCCGGTCTCAAAGCTTTGGAAGTCAACATCAATGACGCATCGGCTAAATCAAGACAAGCACTCTCTGGATTTAGAAAAACATCATTCAATGGTTGATTGTTGTTGAGCCGCACATGTGGTAACGAAACTGTTGTTGAATAAAATCCATCCGCTTGTCTAAACGGTTTCCCTAAATCACTTAAGACCAAATCGCATCTGTATTCCACTGACTGTAGGAACTTTTCACGTTTTATGCTTTCATATGTCGCCAAACCTGCATGGGAACCGACTTGCGAAAGTCGATGATCTACATATGATTCCTCTTGCTCCTTTGTAAAGTAAGATTTTGGCTCCGTAGATTCGTCCATGGTATGTAATAATTCGGAACGAAGGTAACGTCCCCATTCGAATTCCTTGAGATGGTTGATCACGTTTTGATGCGCAGTGCGAGAGTATATGTTACCCTGGATTGTGGAGACTCCTCGCGGTGGCGTTTTGAAAAGAATATCGAATCCAACTATGTGGCATCCTTTCTTGTGAAGCACACCACCGTGAATTCGGGTTAGTCGGGTCACGGTATATGATGTCCAATTTCCTGGGGCAAATCCAATATCAAGGACTTTTTTGACTGAACGATCGAAGATTCTAAAGCGAGAGTCTAGACTTCGTATTTTGTCAAAGCTTCTATTATTAGCCTTTTGGAGTTGCAACTCAGCAGTTTGCCTTCGCTTGAATGAACCTCTAGAAAGATCAAAGGCTGCTAGTCTTACTGAGATGGATGAGAAGCATCTTATTCCAGGGAATCTTCTTGGTGTGAACATACTTACATGATGTAAATTGCTCATTCGGATTTGCACAATGGTGTTTATATTGGAAAGTATGCAACTTCCATATTCCAGAAAACTATATGAAAGGAACTTGGTGTGTAAATAAACTCTGGAAGCTATTCGTATCATACTTGCAATAATTCAAGAACCTGTATTAGGCAGATACCGTACCAACCCGACGAAATGCGTTAATAAGCTCGCACATGTCCTGTTAGGTCTACAGCCCTAAAATTGAATCGACGGCACGTGATCAACTGTAACCGAAAAAAATACGATATTCAATCACTTCAAATTTCATCCTTCTCTTTCTAAAAGAATTTTTTTTTTCACTCATTCAGAGAGACCTTTGCTTCTTCTTTCTTCTTTATCCTCGTCGAATCAGTTTTAACATACCAATTCTTTTTGGGAGACGAACCTATAAACTAGTTAAAAATGTCTAAGATCACCAGTTCCCACGTTCGTGAAAACGTCAAGAAGTTATTAGAATACTCCAACGAAACCAAGAAGAGAAACTTTTTGGAAACTGTTGAATTACAAGTTGGTTTAAAGAACTATGACCCTCAAAGAGATAAACGTTTCTCTGGTACTTTAAAGTTACCAAATGTTCCAAGACCAAACATGACCCTCTGTATTTTTGGTGATGCTTTCGATGTTGACAGAGCTAAGTCTGTTGGTGTTGATGCTATGTCTGTTGATGACTTGAAGAAATTAAACAAGAACAAGAAGTTGATTAAGAAGTTGGCTAAGAAGTACAACGCTTTCATTGCTTCTGAAGTTTTAATTAAACAAATCCCAAGATTATTAGGTCCAACTTTGTCCAAGGCTGGTAAGTTCCCAACTCCAGTTTCTCATAATGATGATTTATACGGTAAGGTAAATGATGTTAAGTCTACCATCAAGTTCCAATTAAAGAAGGTCTTATGTTTGGCCGTTGCTGTTGGTAACGTTGAAATGGACGAAGATGTCTTGGTTAACCAAATCATGATGGCTGCTAACTTCTTGGTTTCCTTATTAAAGAAGAACTGGCAAAACGTTGGTTCCTTGGTTATCAAGTCTACCATGGGTCCATCTTTCAGAATCTATTAGATTATTTTAAATTAGTTTAGTTGAATTCTAGACCTTTTTTAGGTTAGGATTTTATGTATAATATAAAATGTTCTAATTGAGTGGTATACTCGGCTGTAGACGGTTTCTTAGTGTTCATTTTCTTGCAGCTCCAATTAAAGTACACTCATCGAGTAAATTGTCTGTTGAACATGATCTACCAAAAGTTAGAAATGCTTTTGATTACAGGAGCATGTAGTTTACTTCATATAAACTCTATTAATTTAAAACTCGTTCACTGACTATACACATCTAACTACAAGAAAAGAATGCTTTAATATCCAACAACTCTAACCTTTTTATCTTGCTTCTTGTTCTTCTTATTGTGCTTCTTATTGCCACTTTGACCTTCGGTTTTTTTATGAAATGGGCTAACAAATTTTCCTGAAACATTGTTCATCATGAAAAATTCGCGATCTAATTCATCACCAGCACTTTCCAATCCAGCCTGTTTCCCACCATAAAATAAGGTCCTGGCTTCTTTGTTGTTTCCTTCTACTTCACTTCCTGCTACATGCATCGAGAAATTCAATTTAGCCAAATCTTTGGATAATTCAAATTCATCAGCTTTAATATTCTTATGCTGCAAAGCTGCAATAATTTGTTGTTGTCTGGATTCCGGTAAATTATTCAAAGTGTATAGTTCTTTATTAAACTGGCGACAATCTTCTAATGATGGCAAACTCCAGTCGTCCTCGCCAATTTGTTTTGGTGGTGGGTTCACATATAATAATTTCCCATTCACATAATCCTTTAATATGTATCTAGATGCCCTTGGTTCATCAGCAGAACCAAACCCTTGTGTCATATACCCTCTAGCTCTGGCATATGCATTCAATAATTCTCTTGCGGTAGGGTATTCACCATTCCCGCCATCTTCCACTTTTTGAATAGGTATATGGATCCCATACACTGCTTCCAAGAAGAATTTTGGAATTCTTTGACACACGAGTGCTGTTGGAGGGATATGTTCACGAAGCTGATCAATGGGAAGTACACCATTGCATACCAATTCACCATTAGTGTACGCAAAATTGGGGAACACCAATCCAGGACAATCACAGAGTAAGACCAGCGGGGAAAGGTGGATGGTTTGGAAATGTTTAGTTTTACCTGGTGTAGAAGAGACTGAAACTCGTTTGGATCCAACTAAAGCATTAATTGTGGAAGATTTACCGACATTAGGGTACCCAACAAGTCCGATTTGGAGTTTACGGTCAGGATGTTCGGGGTCTTGGGTGAATTTGGGGGATTCTTGCATAAAGAGTTGTTCAAGTTCTTCAATTTTTAAGATGCGGATTGATTCATTGGATTCATTTTCCTCTTCTTCTTGAGCTGGCGTCGGAGGAATGTAGTTTGGGTCACGTTGTAAATTTTCTAATTCTTCTTGCTCTTTAGCTAATAATTCGTTCGCTTTAGCTGCTGAGAAAAACACATAATTGATCTTTTTAGTTTTGAAATATTCTGCCCATGCTATACGTTGGTTTCTAGTTAACAAATCCGCTTTATTGACCAACAACAAATTCTTTTTGGTTTTGTTATTTTCAGGATCACTTAAGCCGTCAACATATTTCTCTAAATCTATACATCTGAAAAATAAGGGATTTCTAGCATCAACAATTTGTACAATTAAATCACAACGTTCAACCACTCTCCATAATTGTTTCCAGACTTCTAAATTTCTTTCAAAGGGAGTTAATAATAAATCGTTATTTTCAGTCAATGAAGCTAACTCTCTTCTCCAGTTTAAAAAAGCCAAGTTTTCTTGCCTGTCAATTTGAATTTTACTTTGATCTTTAGTCCATTTAGGTCGTTTTGGAATAGTTAATTTGTTTTCAAAAACCATATGCTTTTGTCTCATAGCAATCATTTCTTCGCCAGTTAAAAGACCACTTTGATTTACAAGGCTAGTGTTACCAACTTTAATAATCTTAACTTGTTGACCTTTTTCGGCAGTGAAATCAGTATCCGCAAGAGTTGCAGTACTTAAAAATTCATCAAGGGCCGTTTCTTGAGTAACAGATCTTAATTTGACCCAGTCAGCTTCCTTTTTATCAGTAGTGAACCTCATTTCTCCATCAGGTAAATATTGAATTTGATTTTCTTGTCTACGTTGATTAGCAATGGATCGGCCTAAACCGATCAAATTTTTGTTTTTATGATGAACAGGTTTGGGACCTTTAGGTGCCTTCCATTTCTTTTGCTCTGGATGAAGAGCTCCTTTGTTGGCTCCTTGTTCGCTCATTTATTATTAGGTGATGTTACGTAGAAAGTAGGGGATTCAAGGGAGTTTTGCAACTCTACAAAAATGTGATAGAGTGATGAGGTAGAAAAAAATTAAAAATCAAGAGGTCGTGTAAAAACCGAACCTAATGAGAAGGTCCAGAGTTGGGCGTCCATAGATGAGGGTAAATTATATGATAAAGTAGATAAGGTGATTTAGCATTCGAGTATTTTCAACGTTCCAATTCAAAATTTACGAATTTGTTTGTGCTAATAAAAACAATTCATATGACAAAATGAAGGTAATCTATTATCAAAAAGAGCTGAAATCATTTACCTCTGGAGATCATTGAATGAGAACAAAATTATTTAATTAAAGTATTAAACATGGAGCGAGTGAAATTTGGATGGAGGTTGAATGTAGATACATTATTGATGAATTGAAAATATTGTATATAAAGTGCGGGGGGGGGGGGGGGGCTTTAGGGGGACAGGGAATTGATTAAATATATTGAGATAACCACTTGAAAGCTTCACCATACCCGGATCTCATAACAACAGAAACCATAAAGACTTCAATTGGTCTTTGGCCCTCTGGCAATTTTCCAGTATCTTTACCAGTAGTGTTATATAACCCAAGGGCATTCTTCAACTCCATTTCACCAACAGCAGTTGGTACATCAATCTTATTACCTAAAATAACAAATGGAACATGACTTAATTCTTCTATTTTGAATAAAGATTCTAATTCAGCTTTACTTTCAGCAAATCTTTCGGAATCAGCAGCATCAACTAAAAATACAATTCCATTAACTTCAGGAAAATAATCTTTCCATAATCTTCTAGCCTGTTGATGTCCACCTAAATCAAAAGTAGTGAATCTTACAGAACCAATAGCTAATTCTTCAGAAGTTGGATGTAAAGTTGGTTGTAAAGTAGCTAATCTATCATTCTTTAACATGTGTAACAAGGTGGTTTTACCGGCATTATCTAAACCTAAGAATAATAATTTAGCATGTTTATTCCATAAGCCTAAAGAAGCTAAGATGTCTTGAAACCAATCAAAGATCCACATGGTATATAATATTTGTGTTGATTTCAGAAAAAAAAAAGCTGATGTTTTAATTGATGTGTTGGTCTGATTGAATATGGAAATTTTTCTTTTTGGTTTGTTGGTAAAATTTGTGTGAGTTGTTCCTCTCTCGTTTGGTTTGATTTCACATTTTTTTTTGTGGCAAGAAAATGTCGTGGAATGTTATGTTACATGCAATGTCGTGTTGCCATTCCTTAATGTCGTCGTATAGAATTTATCGTACCTCGGTTCCGGATCCGTATCCATCTATATGCAGGTCCAGTTTGCTTCCACGTGACTTGTGTGAATTTAAAAGGCATTTCTATTCAACTATTCAACAACTCTAGTCCTATCTACTGATAGATTTAATACATGGAGTGTCTATATTATTAATAGCAAACTCAATCCCTTTTATTGAGTTGATATCTGTAAAAAGAACAATCAGTTGTTTTTACCTCGTTTTTTGGTAGAAATTTGGGGAAATAATATCAGAGAGACAACATTGGAAATATTTTACATTATGTAATTGCTTAGTATATAAAATTCAAACAAATCAACAACTAAATCGAAGTAAGATACATCTCTTTCTAAAACCAGCAATTGAGAGGGAAAATTCAGTTTAACTGAAAGGAGATATCAAAAAATTACAATCAAAATCACAAACAAACCAAAAAAAAAAAATATGATCCCTTTTCGCATCCATCAATCAAAACTTCCTTAAAACTTGTTCCTCTTACTCCAATTAGATACAATGATAATTAGACCTACTATTAAGTGCTCTGTATCTAGAGGAATTAAATCTTCACCACTTCTAAGACATTACTCAAATTCCCCGAAATCTAAAAGCTCATCTTTTGCGTCCACCAATAATCAAACCCCGTCAAATGTCAATGAAGAAACCAAATCCACAGACGCTGCTTCACCGACCCCCATCCCAGACGCAGAAGAAATCAATTCAGCAATCGTTGAAAGAATGAAACAACTCCTTGAGGATAAAATAACACACGATTCAGCAAATATGAACACGCTCCGACAAGTTGATTCTTCAATTAATTCGATATTTGAAAAATATAATCCAATGCATGCAGCCACAAAACAAGCTAATTCTTACATTAAAAGTGAACCATTATTACAACACAATAAACATGCAAAGGATATATATCATTCACAGCCATGGAAAGGAGAAGAGACCAACATCGATGCCAATTTACGAATGATTGTTGACCTGAAACCAAAAGTTATGAAATTGAATCTGGCAATAACGAGACAAAGAAAAGCAACACCACATGAGAAGTTAGCACAAGCTAGAGATATTACATTGGATTATAAACTTGCCTCAGCAACAAGAGAAGGAGGTGGAATGGAACAGCAAGAAAAGGGGGATAACTTCCATGAGTTGTACAAGGAAAGATTGTTAGGACCTGAACAATTTATTCCACTCTCATCATCCGCAACTGACTTTGTAGGTAGCATTGCTTCCAATAGAATTAATTCGGAGATCAATTTAACAACAGGGCGATTTGATACTCCTGATATGGAAAAAGTCAGAGGGAAGCCTTTGAATCAAGAGCATTTAAAGAATTGTATTGATTCGAATTATTTTATGAATCAAATATTAAATAAGCAATCGGTGTTACCACCCTGGATTGAATCACAGAGGGGATTAAATGGAGAAATTGAAAGGTTTAGGAATAAAATTGATCAATTGTGGTTTAATTGGATTATACATCATTCCTGTATAGCCCCAATTGTGAAGACATCTAAGAATTTAGATGTCATTGAGGATGCATTCGAAAGAAATATAAGCGGGTTTACCTTTGGCGATGCGGGTAATAAACTTCCTAAATCAGAACTAGAGTATATTGATGCAAAAATTGAATCATTGAATAAACAAATTAGGGATTATAATTTACAATGTCCTTCCAGTTCTGGACAAAAATTTAAATTGACGGCAGATAAGGAATTGAAGAATTCATATTGGAGAACACTTGAGAATTTTTCAAAGAATTTCGAAATATGGTTCGATAAACATAAAAGAAAGCTAGATAAACCAACTCAAATTGCCCGAGAGTCTTCTGGTCCCGGGTTTCTCAATCTTTGGGGAGATGATACTCCACAACCACATAGTGCGACTGGTAATTCTCAGGATAGACCAAATCAAGACACTAAATTACATCTTTGGCAAGCAGTAAAAGATATGTTCAAAAAATGATGAGCACTAAATCCATGTTAATGTATAATAAACCATACCAGCCACAATTAGGAATAAAATGGCAAAGAAAGTAGGAACGGCAGAATGACGTTTGGACACTAGATTCAGAGCAATTAAATATCGCATAAACTCTTTACTAGTCTTATCCCTTGAAAAATTATCAAGAACTCGTTTGTATCCATTTTGGCCAAGTTTTACTTTAACTTCGCTTGATTCGTTCCAATAATTAACTAATAATTTTGCCCATTTTTCGTGATCACCCACTTCAGTATATCCAGTGGCAATTGCTAAATTCTGACCATCGAAATTCACCACAGTTTCTAAAGGTCCACCGGCATTTATGGCCAATACTGGAGTTTGATATAACATACTCTCTACTGGTACTATACCAAAATGTTCTCGTTCAGGTGTGTATAATAATAGTTCAGCTTGTCTGATTAGGGATACTTTTAGATTACTTCTAACTGAAGGTAAGAACAATACTTCTGTTGAAGGTGGCATCATGATTAACTTACCTCTAATTGTAAAATTTGTTAATTTTAATGAATCACATAATTTAGTTAATTCATGTAAATATTCGACATTTTCTATTACCCGAGGATCATATCCACCAGCAATTACTAATCTTAGGGATTTGTCAGTAATTAATTTCTTCAGTTTTGCAAATGCTTTTATTGCAAGTTCGATATTTTTGACACGTTCGAATCGATTTATTGATAGGAAATATCTACCACCCTTAAAGAAATTCTTAACTTCAAGGTCGACAACAGGATCATTTTCAAGTTTTGTTTCAACACAAGGATATATGACTCCCGGGTTATGATTAGTTAAGTTTTTAAATGTAGAATGAAATATGGATTTTGTGAATTTGGAATTTACAACTATTGTATCACTAATTCCAGTACTCCATTCTTCAATTTTATCAAATGGATATCGATAAAGTTCTTTAAGCTTACTAGTCCTTTTGGCCAATAACTGATCAGGGAAATGACAATAAAATAAGATACGACAATCGCCGCTGCTGAACCAATTTATAACTGGCACACAAATTGACAATTGATCAACAATAAAATAATCATACTGATTGATTTCACCAATTAAAATCATCTTGAACACAAGGTATAATTGACGTAGGATAGCAAATAGGATATGAAATTTATGTAAGATTTGAGTAGGAAGGAAGTCACCATATACTTTGACTTGTAATTGTTTAACTTCTTCAAAGCAATGGCTGGGGTCACAATGCGATGTAAAGATTGTAATTTCATTACCTAGGGATTGTAATCCGACCGCCGCATCCACTACTAATCTTTCGGCACCTCCAATACCTAAATCAGGATGTATAAATGCAATACGTTTAGACTGCGACAGTGTTGATGACATTTTAGTGAGTGTTTACAGTATGTTGTTGATCTTCAGTTTTTGATTTTACATGTCAGATTTTTCAGATTGTTTGCGAGAGAGCAAACGTTAATAGAGTTGCGAAAAATTAAGATCAATCTTCAAAAGAACAAAAAAAAAAAGAACAAAAAAAAAAAAGAAAAAAAATTCTTTTTAGTTATATAAACTTGCTACAAATCTATCTAAACAACCTCTTCAACAACTTTCTTCTCTTGTTCCTCTCTTTCCAATCTCTTCTTCAACTTCTCAGCCTTCCTATCATACTTAGTGTCATCAGGATTAAACCCTGCCCCATCACTACCCCATATTGCCCACTCAGGAGTTTCCCGAACATAATCAACATCAACAAATTCTTGACCTTCTTCCAACATCTTGAAAAATTTAGGATAATCAATATGAGTATGCCATTTCCCTTTAATCTTAAATCTATTATGCGCAACCAAAATACAACAAGAATGTGCATGTTCTGCGGCAATATCATATTCTAACCCTCTTCTTTGTAATTCTTCGGTCAAACTCAAAACAAATTCTTTGCATTCTTCATAAAAGGGAATATTTTGCATTGTCAACGGGTTTCCATTTCCACTCGAGGATCCACAGAATGTAGCTCCCTTAATTTCAATTTGTGAAGGTTGGGCACGGGCAACCATATCAGCATAGCTAGAAATATCAGACATATTAAACCCCTTAACCAAAGTTAAACGGAAAACAGTTCTTTGATGGGATTGTGTAGTACGAAGTATATCAAGACATGACATCAAACGCTCCCAGAAATCACTGTTTAAAGGACGATCAACTTTCTTCAAATCGGTCTTGGTAGGCGCATCAATACTAACATATAATTGAGTAACCTTTTGGAGTCTGGCTAATGCATCAGGATGTTGGGCATTACAAACAAGAAAGCTGGAAATATGTTGCTCATGTAACATCGCCACAAATTCATTGATATGAGGATAAAAAATTGGTTCACCTACTAAGGATAATGCACAATGTTTAACTTGGAAAGCTTCTTGGAATCGATCCATTTGTATACCTGGTACACCACGCATTTGTTTGATTTTCTGATAATGACCAGCTAATGCTCCTTCCATAATCTTTTCAGGTGGATCGATTTCCCAACGCCAATTCAGCTTAGCTACTGGGTTTGTACCATGACGCCAACAAAATACACATTTGTTGGAACACGCCAAGGAAGGGGTAGTTTCCATACATAAATGGGATTTGATACCATAAAAGGCGAATTTATAACAGGACCCACGTCCACGAAGGGCCGATTTTGTCCATCGACAGAGCTTAACACCGGAATGGGACCCCACAATGGTATACCCTTGTTTAGTTAGGGATTTGAATGTTGGAGAATCTTTACTTACCATTTCTTTAGTTGATAATTCATTGGTGGAAGCATTGGTTTTCTTGATGATGGATCCCATATCTTCGACATCAACTAATGTATCTGCACTATCGCTATTATCTTCTTCATCCTCAGCATCACTATCGTCAATATCATTCTCATCAATATAAAATGGTTCATCATCTACCAACAAGGTAGCAAAATCATTTATCCACTCTTGAGCTCTGGGCTCTCCTTGGTATTTCATACATACTTCACCAACAGGGAATAATCTTCTACCACCAAGTTTACCTAACCAACGATCGGCTAATTTTGCTTGATAACAAAATTTATCACCCAGCCAAGATTCAGAGTCTCCAAGTCCTAAAACTGCAAATCCTAATAATTGTCTCATCGGATATTTATCAATACGGAAATCTTGATAGGTATCTTGTAAATGTTCCAAGAAGTAATCAATAGGAGAATCAGTTTCATAGGACGGTAACACTAGGAGATATATATATTTGGCGTGACTTGTTGGAGTTTTAAGGAAATATTCTTCTAGGTCATCGACATCATCATCAAGACTAAGTAATTTTGGTTGATGGGGTAAGTCAAGTGATTCAAGTTTTGATAAAAGAGATTTAGCAACTCTATGTGATGATCCAGTTAAGGTGGTATAAAATATTAAGATTTGTGCCTCAGTTAAATCAACTGCTGATCTAGTTAGTTGTGTGTTAACCGGAGAAGAAGATGGTGGAGATAAGGAAGGTTTTGATGCCTTGATAACTTTTGGTGATCGTTTAGCTCGAGAACGAATTGACTTTTGTGGGAGTTGGGTTGTTATAGATGGTGTAAATGTAGTCGAAGTGAAGTCAACTGCATAGATAGGGGATTCCTTAGTGGTACTAGTAATAGTAGTAGTAGCAGTAGTAGTTTTAACTGGAATTACTTGATCCTGAGTCTTTTCCAATTTATCAATATTATATAATATTGAAAGACCTAATGTGAGGATAACTAGGGTTAATCTACCTCCCAGTATAAGGTAGAGTATACAACATATACTAAGAATGAGTTTACCTGTACTCATCATCTTATGATTTTGCTTTAGTGGTTAGTATTTAGTTGGAATTATTTGGGGAAAAAAAATGGATTTGAAATATTTTTAATTTCTTTGGCTGCGATGGAAATTTTTCTTTTTTTCTTTTTAATTTTAATAAAATAAGAACGGGTCGTGTGAAATTAACCAAATCAGTTTTGCAACTAATAATGATAAATGGGCTCTAATCTTACTATGGAGTAATACACAACTCCAAGGAAGGAGACAATTGGAATAGTTTTTTTTTCGCAAGGTACGACTATATTTATTCATTAATTATATAGATTTCAAAGGGAAGAGAACACTAACAATGATGTTCTTATTATATCAACTGATTGTGGGTAAAAAACCAAACTTATTCAAGACCTTGCACATTTTAGAAGTAATTACTGAATCTTTTTTTTTAAAAATTCCTTTGGAAATACTCTTTTTTTCAGATACTTCTATTAAATGAGTTCTTGCTCATGATAAACGTTTTAGAAAAATGGACATTGATATTACAAGAGTTATATTCAATTATGAGTTAACCAATTGTCAATCAATACACTTTTATCATTGTCATGCGATATAAATTCAATTCTTACGAATACCTATCCTTTCATCTCTAGATTGATTTGGTTGTTGTTGAGCAGTTGGCTTATATATAGAGTGTAATGTATCATTACTAGTACCTATTTGTTCTTGTAATAAAGCCAGTTGATGACTAAATTGATCATTAGCTGATTGTTGTTGTTGTTGTTGCTGTTGTTTTAACGTTTCATCATATTCTAGAATATCTTCTGGTGATAATTTAATTGTTGTAGCTGGTCTTCTTAACATTGCTTGTTTTACGTATTTCTTAGTAGTAACTGAGTTTGTTGAATTGTAAAACAATAATTCTAGCAAAGCTTTCAATAAGACCAAAAAACAAATAAAAAAAAAAAAAATCAAAATGCATTTTATAGAGCCAAAGAAAAAATACACTAACATAATTACCGATTACTACTACTGACTACTACCACGAGTACTACTACTACTACTACTACTACCAAATACTCACCAGCATATAATAATTATCTTCTTACTCCACCAAAGGCACACACCATAAATAAACTAAAGACCCTTACCACCACTGTTACCAATCTTAATAATCTTAAGCCCTTATTGACTACAAAAAAAAAGTATTCATTCTGATTTTTTTTTTTTAAAAAAGTTTTTTACAGGTTTCAGTTCAACCCGTCATAATTTCTCTTTTTTTTATTTTACTAATTAGTAACCAACAAAATTTCTTTATTATTTGCCAACACTATTAGCCTCCACCCACAAACCACCACCACATAGGATACCACTAATAAAGGTATACTAATCATCGTGAGTAAAGACAACTTCGCGAGTGAAGGTTTTCGAAATTTAGAAACGAGGCTTTTATAAGTATATATATATACACACACACGCACAGTTTGGTGATTACTTTCGTCCTCCACCCTCATCCTCCTACTCCTCCCACCTAAATATTCCAAAGTATCTTGTTAATAAAAGAGACTGATAATGTCCCATAAATCAGATCAAGTCATTACATTAGCTCAAGTAAATACCCTTTCAACAGACCTGATTGATTCAAAAAATAAACCAATAATTTGGAAAGAGTTTGGTGTTTATTTAGACAAGAAGATTGAAATTCAACTGACTGATAATAATTTAGATAATAGCAATAGGCACACAGAATTAAATCAATTTATAACCAATTCATATCCTGATAAATCTTATTTATCCCAAAATATAATTTATAAAATTTGCAATTCTTGTCAACGACCAATTGGTTCAAAATCGTTAATTAATCATTATAAGAATTGTATAGAAATGAAACAAAAAAGACAACAAGAACAACTTGATAATCTGGTATTACCAACAAATTCTCCAAAGAAAAAAAGAGGAAGACAACCGGCTTCTTCTGCTACACCTTTTGATGTCGATTCTTCAGTAGATACCACTAGAAATAATACACCAATACCAGGCACAAAAGATTCCACGCCAGTAAAACCAAAAAAGAAATACAAGAAATCTCAAACTCAAAAAGAAAAAGAAGCTGCCAATGCCGCCGCTGCCGCCGCTGCCGCCGCTGCAGCAGCGGCTGGAAGTGCTAGTCCCGAAACCGGTACTACTGGCGCCTCTGGCACCACAAGCAACAGCAAGAAAGAATCTCGAAAGAAAAAACCACCAAAACAATCCAAAGCAGCAATTGCTAAACCAAAGGGCCCAGTTGATGTCGAGAAACAATGTGGGGTTGCCTTATCAACAGGAGGATTATGTGCTCGTTCACTTACCTGTAAGACCCATTCGATGGGCGCGAAGAGAGCAGTTCCTGGCCGTAGTCAACCCTATGATGTATTATTGCAACAATATCAAAAGAGAAACCAAGCCAAGATTGCCCATTCTCATGCATTAGCTGCTCAAAGAAAAGAGAATGCTGCTTTCCACGCCAACGAAGAATTAGATTTAAATCTGACCAAGATCTTAGATCCAGATGAAGAAACTCATTTAGTGTTGGAAGGTTTATCAAAAAATAATCCGATTCCTTTGGAGCGAAAAATTATTATGCCAGTAAGATATCGTCATCGATTTTTACAAGCTAGAGAATTTTATGCTAATGCATTAATCATTTCTCCTCATCACAACCAGCAACAGCAGCAGCAGCAGCAGCAACAACAACAGCAACTAAATGCAGCTGCGCATTCAGGTGAACAAACACTAGCAAATCAAGCCATATCTGGTTCAATTGGTGGTTTACAAGGCCGTTGTGCGCTCATAAATGTCGACGCGCCACCCCCACCCAATGCCGATTCGTTAACACAAGGTTTCAGTGCCATTCCAGGGGAAATGTATCAAGTTAGAGCACCATCCAAGGCGATCTTGATGACGTCGCAACAAAATACGATGCAACAACATGCTTTCCAGCAACAATTGGCCAAGTTCCAACAACAGCAACAACAGCAGCAGCAGCAACAGATGTTGTTGATGCGGCAGAAAAGACAGCAGCAGGCGCAGCACCTGATGCAACAAGTAGTTACTACTGGGCAAGTGCTGGTTCTGGGTCAAAATGGAACTGCACAAGTTCAATCACTGGGTAATAGCTAATATTTTTTTTTCTTTCTATGTATATTAGTATGCTAGAGAAATTTATATAATAATACCCTATATCGTTGGCCAATTTGGCTTATTCTTGGTAATCCATTTATGTTCCAATACCTTATTCAATTCCAATCTATCTCTGGGTGATTTAACTAATAATTTTTGAATTAATTCAATAGCATCTCGATCTAAGAACTTAGGAAATTTGATGTCTATATTAATAATCCTTTTATACGTTGCTATCTTATCATGTTCTTCAAATGGCGGAACACCAACTAAAAATTCATAAATTAAAATACCTAATGCCCAATTATCAACTTTATGATCGTGTTTTTTCGATTCGATCATTTCGGGCGGCAAGTAATCAAGTGTTCCACATACTGTTAATCTTTTAGCTGATTGGGTAAATAAAGGTGCAGTGGCGTGGGCCTCTGATGGCGTAGGGTCAATATGATGAAGAACTGACCACCCAAAATCACTTAATTTTATAATATTATTTCTACTTAATAAAATATTCTCTGGTTTCAAGTCACGATGGATAATGTTATTTGAATGTAAATATATTAGGGCATTTGTCACTTGGTAGATATAATAGCTTGCGATAATATTATTAAATCTTTTTGATTGTTTTAAATGAAAATATAATTCACCAAACAAACTGAATTCCAACACCAAATAAACATTTTTATGATCATAGAACCAAGTATATAATTTTGATATATTTGGATGTTCTGTCATCGATTGAATGGTAATCTCTCTTTTGAAATTTTTTTCAAGATTTAGATTCATTAATTCTAATTTATCCATAGCTTTGATTGCAAACACCGCCCCCAGTTGTTTATGTCGACCACAATAAACTCGACCTAATTTTCCCTTTCCCAACACTTTACCCAATTCAAAATCATCTAAACAAAGTTGGGTCTTTTTTGTCTGCGAAATTGGCGAAGATGCAACCATCATATTCAAGATTGAGGACTTTCGGGTTGCTGATTGTTTATTAATACCATCAGATGGATCTGTTAGAAATGGATTTCGTTCATGGGGGGATGACCTACGTTTTAAAAGTTTCGGTTTTGCAATTTTAAAGTCAGTCTTGGAATGTAAGTTGTTTATTGGCCGTTCTTGAAGGGGATTTCTTTCCCTTTTTGCGCCAGTTGTTGTAATTACTGTTGATGTTGATGATGTTGTGGATGATGCTTTGGGTATCGCATCAAATTGTGAAATAACTCGCTGCATAGATGGAGTATATGTAGAGGATGATTTGGTTCTATACGGAGGATTGGTAGTCATATTGAAAGTTGTCAGGCATTAGGCTTGTTTATTAGTGCGTGTGCTTTATTATTTTATTTTTCTTTTTTGTTTATGTTTTGTTGCTGTTGACACGACTCCGGCCCCCAAAAATACAAAAAAAAAAACAATTTAGCGTGGAAAGCTCGCGCTACCAAATAAATATATGAGTAGATGGTCTTCCATACTTTATTTCTTTTGTATTATGCCAGTCAAATGAACAACTAATGATATTTTCTCACGACATCCTCCACATCTACAGTATGCAATCTAATATTTTTGCTAAATAATTCAAGAAGTTTCTTAGCTTTAAAATGGACGAAGGACAATCGATTACATTAAATAAACAAAGAGTGAAATAAAATTATTATTCATATATATATATATTTATATGTTTGGAGACAAAACTGAGTACATCTTGTTAGACACAATGTTGAACGATCTAAAGATGTCATTATCACTCAAAAAAGTTTCGCTTAGGAATTAACTGCTCAACCGACTTCCGTATTGCTGGTTGCCATCTAATTTTTTTTTGTTTTCGTCTGAATAAAGATCGATTTCGTGATTCACCACGTTAATGACGTAGAACGTGACCAATTTAAGGAAAGTCTTCCGAAACTCCGATTGTCCATTCCCCTCCTTTTACAGATCTCCATCTCCATTTTTAGGATATAGCCTTCCTGAATAGGCTGTGAGATGCTCAGAGTATGCTTGTTTATTCACCATTTACAGCATGAGAAATAAAGTTTAACATTAAAACAGGGAACTGGACTCCAATATTTTTACTTCCCTCCCCAAAAAATGAAAGAAAACCATAAGGTTTTTAAAGGCAAACAGTTTGAGAAAGTAATCATTTACCTTAAAAGAAAACTGGCACGGCTGTAACATGTTAAATATTTTTTAAAATTAGTCAAGAAAAAAAAATATAAATTTCTTTAAAAGGAGTTGGCGCGCCTAAATTTATTAAAAAAATATTTATTTCTTCATATAACCGGGGGATTAGAAACTATTTATAAAATAACAAAGAAACAAAACTCTTTAATAATTGAAGTTCTATTAGCCTTAAATCAGTTTATAATAGAAAAGTGGAAACCAGAAGATATGTAATCGACTAAGTGAACATCCCATATATACGTATACATTGAATTGTCATGATCGTTCGGATAAATTATTATTTTTTATTATTTTATTTTATTTTTCTCGTTCGAAATGTCGTCTTCGTCTACGTTTCTTGTTTTTTTTTTGTTATAATTTCTTCGTGAAACTGAATTTATAATATACTGTCACAGTGATTCAATTTAACTGGATAAGATGCATTAACATAAATCATTAACAACTTTAGTTGTTACTTTAGGAAATTTACTCAATTTAAACAAATGCTAAGACTACAAACTGAAACTAAGAAGGAGATACACGAGCAATTTAAATTCACCATCTCTTTTTTTTTGTTCCTCAGCTTTTGTTTTTGTTTTATACGGGCTAAAAATCCCGTTAAATAACAATTTTCGTTTTTTTGGTTTTACATAATTAATTTTTTTTTTCTTCTCTGTTTTAAAACATTCCTTTTCCCATTTCTTCAATATAAATTCAATTGAATCTCCCCATTTTTTTTTTACAAAACGATTTAATTTATTTTCTTTCCTTTTTCCTTTTTCCTTTTTCTCTCTCTTTTTCTTTCCTATATCCTGAAGATACATTAAGTAAGCTATCTATCTAAATACATACATTCATACCCACACAATGACAATTAAAGATAGAGTTAAGAGAGTTTCTAGAATCTTTTCTTCTAAAGACGCTTTAGCTTTAGACAAACAATTAAAAGAAGAAAAGGCAAAGGACGAAGCAAAAGCCAAGGAAACTAAGGAAATTGTTGCTAAAGATGTTGAAGAAACAGCTCCTCCAAAGGAAGATACCGAAGCCGCTACTGAAGAAGCTAAGGCGGCAACCGAAGAAGTTCCTTCTCCTAACGTAGACGAAGCCAAGGAAGCAGTCGAAGAAGCAGTTAAAGAAGGCGAAGCTGCTGCTGAAGAAGCCACCGAAGAAGCTGCTAAGGAAGGCGAAGCTGCTACTGAAGAAGCCGCTAAAGAAGGTGAGGCTGCTACTGAAGCAGAAGTCAAAGACGCTACTGAAAAGGTCGAGAAAGCTCATAAAAAGACCGAAGCCTTCAAGAGATTATTCCATAAGTTCAAGAAAACTTCATCCGCAAAGAATTAAAAGTTTAAAATGAACATTTTTAAACAATCAATTCCTGGACGGGCGGTTTGAATCATGAAGCCACAGCTAAAGGGTTTTACGTAGCGTATTTTTTTTTTAAAAAATTATCATCTGGTTTTCTATTTTTTTTAATTTCAATATTTAATATATAATCAATTTATTACTTGTTATCATAATAACTTGTAGTCAATTGACTTCGAATATCTACTGTCAACATTCGTAGGGAATGGAGGGGGGGGGGGTGATCCTCAACCAGCTATTTGTTATGGAATCTAGTAAAAAAAATTGAATAAAAAATATAGGCGGCTGTGTCAACAAAGAAAAAAAAAACCAAAAAATAAAAGATAAAAAAAAAAAATAAAAAAAAAATCTTATTCACGTAAGTGGTTAGCCGCATGTTTTTCGACTTTTTTACTTCCCAATTGGGACTTACATCAAGATAAGCGGTTACAAAAAAAAATTAAACTTCAATATACGCTAATCTAAAATTCACATGATCTACTAGAGAAAGCCACACCAAATATTTCTTCATGTCTATACCAATTGATCCATTCTATCCGATCACCTAATGATCCGATCTCTCTTTTTCTTTTTAAACCTGTACTTATAATAATTTACAGGGACATTTCGATGCAGTATGATCATAAATAAAATAAAGTATTCAAGCGTGTATCGTTTTTTTCCTAAACAAAAGAAGTTCAATCAATGCTTTTAACAAAGCAAACAATTCGTTGTAAGGGGAAAATGAGTTTACTAGCCCATTACTAGGATTTTATGACTTGTTCCATTCTCGTGTAATTCTTCACACCAACATATGCCTATTGTTCAAACTTCTTGTTTTGATTACTCATTCAGCACGTAATAATACATCCATAAACACCTACCCCTTTCACTTAGACGATATCGCGAGGGCAATCTCTTACCAGAGTAGACAAGTTTCTTACATAAAATTTCATCAACTATATTTAGGATTATTGGTTTCTCTAATTGCAAAAGTAAAACACAACTGATATATTTTTATATAAATATAGACACCCCATCTTATACTGGTAGGTCATAATTTAAAGCCCATAAAGCACTTCCACCAAGCCCAATATCTTTGTACCATTGAATCAAGCTATTTCTCTCGCCTGCTTTCATCCATGCTGCCCAATTAGTTCCCAGTTTATATGTTCTGATATCACATTTCGAAGTTGCATCAGTCCATCTTTTACCGTCAGTTGCAACAGCCGACAATTCATTTTCAGTCATGAAACCTGCATAATTGGTATACTTTCCTTTGACAGCCCCTGAATTGGGGCCAGTGAATGCACAACCAAAACTATTACAACTCGTGGTTTTCAATTTGAATGTTCTTGCATAATTCGCAACACCTCCATAAACCTTTTTGGTATTTATACCCGATTTAACCATCACTTTGATACTGTCTATTGTGAGTGATTTATCAACATGACAACCCACACCAACCCCACTAGAATAACCCCATTGACCATAATAATCATAATTCATAAGAACAAAGTAATCCATATTTTTATCAAGATCCTTCAAGGGAAAATATTTAAGATAATAATACGATGGAGGTAAAGCAACAGAAACTAAGGTTGAAATTTTGGATTTAATAGCTTTGAATAACAAATTATAATTTGCTCCTTCTGTTACACTTACTGGGAATTCCCAATCTAAATGTACACCATCTAAATTATGATTCTTAATAAATGTCGCAATATTCGTTGCAACTTGATCACGATTAGCAGCTGTAGAAGTGGCAGTCACGAATCTTGATACGATTGTCGAATCACCAGTTACATTTGCTCCACCAATGGCAATCACCCTCTTAACATTTTTTAGGTTCTTAAAATCAGGAAATCCAGCACCAACAGAAATTGAAAGATCAGACTCAATATATGCAAACGAATAATGAATAATTTCATATTTGGAAGTATCGATCTTATTAGCTTTCATATCCAATAACCCACCGGTGTTATCCATCCAATATCCAACTCTGTTGAAGCTGGAGGATAATTGGGAAGGTAATGAACCATATCCACAATTGGAATAACAAAGTGCAGCTTCACAAAAATCGGCAGAAGTCCCACATGCACCATTGATATTGCAGCACCCATTATTGGGACACTTTGGTGGCGTTGTCCAAGTACCAGGAGCAGTTGGTCCACACTCAGCTAACATGTTTGTGATAGGCTTGGGAGGGATTCCTGCGGATAAACAAATAGAGTTACCTGCAACGAGGTTATTGCAACCTGACCAGATCATGTTAGCCGAGTTATAGGTATTTAAATTAGCAATTGAAAGTGGATAATAAGGGGCAATTATTGAAGAGCAAGTATCGCCATTCTTTATCTTATAAGTAAAGCAAGATCCGTCAGACTTTTTCTTTGGACGGTAATCCGGCAATGTTCCTAATGATTTACAGACTGGTTGACCAGGTTGCAAATTATTGAAATTGATACCTGGGTTGTATACAACTAAACTATCACCATCAACACCAGCAGTGGTAGTGATTCCAACTCCCTTTTTTTGGATCACAATATCACAAGTACCCGCCTGAGGATCATTTGATATAGTTTTACGATTGCCCCATGATAAATAACACAAGGATTTACCATTATACTTCTTGCTACCTTGATTGGTATTAAAAGATTTCCCTTGAGACCATAACCTAACTGCTCTTTGCATATTTTTAAAATTAGCACTACCACCAGTATCCAAAGCAATCCCAAACCCTTCACTAGGTTTACCACTAACATATTCGATGTACATCATGTTTGGGATTCCATTATTTTTAATTTCATCGTATATAACCTTCATGGCATCACTACTGGCAAACCCACTATTTTGGATCATACTCCCAACCCACATATAACCAACAATATTACCTTTTGAATAACTGAAAGAAGCCTTTTTGGGGTTGGATTGAAGTTGCGATTTGAATGATGAAATTGCCGCTAGAGCAGCTTGCTGATTAGCGGTTGTTTTAGTACCTTTCCAATATCCAAAGAATATATTCCGGGATACGACATCGGCATTTTTGCACGTGGTTGCCGTAAGACCGAGTGTAAGGAGAAGTTGGAGGGATAGTATCCAAGAAATGAATTGCATGGCTTGATAGGTAAGGCTTTGGAAAATTTATGCAATACATGGGTTTTAATTTCATTGGAATCATAGGCAATATATATAAGTGCAATATAAGATATTGCAACTATTAGGCAGTCATTTTAGGTATGTGGTAACTCTCTTTTAGTTGACCATTTCAAGATTTAGTTGCAAAGAATGCACGCGATTTTTGCCAGGTGTTGCACGCGTCAAAATATAATTTTTTCCCTACGAAACAATGAAGGAATATTATGTACATTATGTGCACTTACTCACCGTCAGGTTTGGTTGGGTGTGTTTAAGCGAGGTCAGCTGACGACTTGAATCACCATGTGTTTATATTTTGACATATTTTGAAAGCAAGTTACAAATCAAACAGACATTTTAATAGGATGATATGAGAGTGCTAGAGTAAGAGCACATCTAAAACAATAGAGCGGCAAGAGATTACAGCTTTCCATATCTCAAAAACTTCGATGTTTATGAATTACTGTATTTGCCAGTTTTAAGTTGTTTAAGAGCCCGTAAAGGAAAGGAGTGAATGTATGTTTTGGTTTTCTTTTGTGAGTAAAAAAATCTAGCAACAAAAAAGTTTCCTTTTAATTAATTTTGAAAACCAAATTAAAACAGCCGAGATCTCTTATTGTATTATTATTGTTAGCAATTATGAAGATTAGGTAGAATACAGGCTCTCTACTGTTAACTATATAATTCAAAACTCAAATTAAAACCCTGTTCAGGAATTAATTATTTTTTGCCGATTGTTACATTAAGAGAGGGTGGACCCTTTCAAGAAGTTGGGAAAATAAAAAAAGTACTGGACAGAATTTTGGAACCCTTTTGAGCCTAAAAGAAGTAAGCAATGCCAGCTCAGCGCATGGAAGTTAGACCGTAATAAAGTTTATAAAACAAAGTAATAGAAGACCAAAGAGAAAATAAATGCTCCTTATTGCTTCGGCCTTATATTGCTTAAGAATGAAGAGTTGAAAGCAACACTGAAAATTTTGTGACAGTTTCTATATATGAGCGACAATCGCACTACTACATTTATTCTTTACTTGGGCCACTCCCTTATACTAATATGATATTTCTAGATTTAAAATAGAGTCCCAACAAGGAAAATGTAAGTAAAATTATACTGGTAACTGGTAATTTAAAGCCCATAAAGCACTTCCACCAAGCCCAATATCTTTGTACCATTGGATCAAACTATTTCGCTCGCCAGCTTTCATCCATGCCGCCCAGTTAGTACCCAGTTTATAAACCCTGATATCACACGAAGAATTGGCATCTGTCCATCTTTTACCATCAGTTGCAATAGCTGTCAATTCATTTTCAGTCATGAAACCAGCATAGTTTGTATATTTCCCTTTGACAGCACCTGAGTTTGGTCCAGTGAAGGGACAACCAAAACTGGTACAACTGGTGGACTGTAATTGAAATGTTCTAGCATAATTGGCAACACCTCCATACAATTTCTTGGTATTTATGCCAGATTTAACAATGGCTTCGATGGCGGCAGTAGTGAGAGTTTTGTCAACATGACATCCAACTCCAACCCCAGTAGAATAATCCCATTGGCCGTAATAATCGTAGTTCATAAGTACAAAATAATCCATATTCTTATCAAGATCCTTCAATGGAAAATATTTAAGATAATAGTAAGATGGTGGTAAAGCAATTGAAACCAAGGTTGACATCTTAGACTTGATTGCCTTGAACAATAAATTATAGTTGGATCCTTGAGTTATATTTACAGGAAATTCCCAATCAAAATGAACACCATCTAACTTATATTGCTTGATAAAGTTTACAACATTGGTTGCAAGCTTATCACGGTTAGAATCGGTTGAGGTGGCAGTTACGAATCTGTCCAATATAGTTGAATCGGTAGTAACGTTTGACCCACCTATAGCAATTACTTTCTTAACATTGGTCAAATTCAAAAAATCGGGAAATCCGGCTCCGATAGAAATGGAAAGATCAGCCTCTATATATGCGAACGAATAATGAATGATCTCATATTGGGTAGTATCAATTTGACTAGCTTTTAAATCCAATATACCACCAGTATTATCCATCCAATAACCTACTCTCTTGAAACTAGTAGCAAATTGGGTAGGTAAGCTACCATACCCACAGTTGGAATAACAAATGGATGCTTCACAAAAATCAGCAGTGGTCCCACAAGTACCATATAGATTACAACATCCATTATTTGGACATGTAGGTGGAGTAGTCCAAGTACCAGGAGCAGTTGGCCCACACTCAGCTGCAGGATTTATTGTCGGCTTTGGAGGAGTTCCCGAAGACAAACAAATCAAATTCCCTGCGACAATGTTATTGCATCCCGACCAAATTAAATTGCCAGAATTATAAGTATTCAAATCGTCGATGGAGAGTGGGTAATATGGAGCAATAATTGAGGCACAGCTATCGCCACTCTTAACCTGATATGTATAACAGGCACCATCGGAGTTTTCAGTTGGAGCTAAATTCGGTAAAGTCCCCACAGATTTACATACTGGTTGTCCTGGTTGCAAATTATTGAAGTTTAGATTTGGATTATATGCTGTCAAACTTTCGCTGTCAATGCCCGCTGTGGTCGATATAGGAACCCCCTGCTGTAATTTGACATATTCACATGTTCCAGCTTGAGGATCATTACTTATGGTCTTTCTATTTGCCCATTCTAAATAGCATAAGGATTTACTATTGTAGTTTTTGGATCCTTTATAAGTGTTGAATGGTTGACCTTCTGACCATAATCTTACTGCACGTTGCATATTTTTAAAATTTGCCGAACCTCCGGTATCCAATACAACACCAAATCCTTGTGTCGGATCACCATTAACATATTCTATATACAACAGATCTGGGATCCCATTATTGTTGATCTCGTCATAGATGACCTTCATTGCATCACTGGTAACAAACCCACTGTTTTGAATCATGCTTCCAATCCACATATACCCTACGATGTTACCTTGGGAATAACTAAATGCTTCTTGATTTGGGTTGGCTTGGAGTTGCGATTTAAAAGTGGCAATAGCTTGAAGTGCAGCTTGCTGGTTAGCTGTAGTTTTTGTCCCTTTCCAATACCCGAAGAAGATGTTTTGGCTGACCACATCGGCATTTGTACAACTGGTGCTCGATTCCCCAAGGAAGAATATAGACAGGAAAATGAATATCCAGGATATGAGACTGAATTTCATGCTGATTTATAGCGAAATTGGAGTGATGGGGAATGAGGTTGTATTGTCCTGTGGTACCGATCAGAAGATGGAAGATGGCAGATCTATAAATATATATAAAGAAAGGCAGCAGCGTGGCTTTGTTTTTCACTTAACAATCAGAATAGTATTCGTGTGTGTGTATTTATCAGAATTCTATTTGCTTTGCGGCACAAATAAATACTGCATTTTGATTGACCATATTATGGAGGCTTAAGAATAATCATGCTTTTTTTGACATTGCAAATTACGATTCTCGACAACAAAAATACGATGTGTCTTGTGTCAAGCAAGATGATGTATCGAAATGGAATCCGTGTACTTCAATCAGCACGGAAATCTCTTGTCAAAGTTCAAGATCTGATGAAGCTTGAAATCAAACAGGGTTTTTTGCAACGCGCAAACTATTCAACAATTTATTTTTTTACGCGTTTTTCTTGTTTTTATTTTATTTTTCTTCAATTTATTTTTTAACAAGTGATTAAATTAATTAAATATCACACGCGGAAAAATAAAAATTGCTTTTTTTAGAAAACCTCCGATGAGTTAATTGACAATGTCAATATTAACCAAAAGAGCGACAGATGAGCTCTTTTTTTAAGGTATACACTGTATCGAATTAAATTAGAAATGTAAGATTATTTATACGTAGATAAGCTCAAATTAATTGAAACACTCTGTTACATCTTGTATTATTGGGCGAAAAACTAGAGTATGAAGATCTTCTTTTGTGTAATTCTTGCGCATTTATACCCGAAGTTGCCAATTTAGAACCGAATCGGGAAAGGGATGGCTTTATTTGGTTAACGTAAATGAGTATACCAAATGGTATTCAACTTGAAACCGCGATCTCTTGTTGCATTTTTATTTAAATTAAAAAAAAAAAACCGATATGTTAAACGCCGCCTCACGGAGAACAATTCCCATTCATCAGATGAAGAGTTTCATTAACTATAGAGAGGGGTATAACATTATCTCAAAGCAGGCCAGTCGTTACTACTTCCGCTAAGCTTTGTCTTAATTCTTTGCCAGCACCTCTAACTCTACACAGCTTACATAAACCAAATTAGCCATTCTCCATATCTTATTTTGCTCATTAACTATAATTCATTTTCGTATCTCGGTATACATCTTAGCTTTCCGACTCTAATTATAAAACTATTTACATCAACTATATTATTCTACACTTTTAATTCATAATTTATGGCCCACAACCCGCTTCCACCAAGGCCAATATCTTGATACCATTGAATTAAACTATTTCGCTCACTTGCTTTCATCCATGCTGCCCAGTTTGTTCCCAGCTTATACGTCATCACTTCACATCTAGACGCAGAGTCAGTCCATCTTTTCCTACCATCCTCTGAAGCAGCTAATACTTCATTTTCAGTCATGAACCCAGCATAATCAGTTAATTTACCCTTCATTGCACCTGAATCGGGGCCAGTAAATGCACAACCAAAGCTAGTGCAACTAGTGGATTTTAGTTTAAATGTTCGTGCATAATTAGCAACACCTCCATAAACCTTTTTGGTATTTATACCTGATTTGACTATCATTTTGATACTATCAACAGTGAGCTGTTTATCCACATGGCAACCAACGCCAACATTATAAGGATAGTTCCATTGGCCATAATAATCGTAGTTCATAAGAACAAAGTAATCCATGTTCTTGTCAAGATCCTTTAATGGGAGGTACCGGGTATAGTAATACGAGGATGGGACTGCAATCGAAAGTAAGGTTGAGATTTTAGATTTGATCGCTTTGAACAATAGATTATAATTAGCACCTTCAGTTTCAGTGGTTGGAAATTCCCAGTCTAAGTGTACACCGTCTAATTTGTATTGTTGAATAAATTTAGCTATGTTTGTAGCAAATTTTTCACGGTTAGCGTCATTTGAAGTGGCAGTGGAGAAACTAACGATGTCTGGATCGTCACTAGCACCAGAACCAGAAGAGTCTGACACTGTATTTGCGTTAGCGTCGACACCTGTTGGACCAATAGCAATCACCTTTTTAACATTTGTTAAATTCAAAAAAGCCTCAAACCCCTCGCCGACAGATATTGAAAGCTCGGAGTTTATATGCCCAAAGGAATAATGAATAATTTCGTATTTGGAGGTATCTATTTTCTCGGGCTTTAAATCTAACGCACCACCTGTTGCATCCATCCAATAACCAACTCGTTTAAAACTGGTAGCTAATTGGGTTGGTAAGGTTCCATAGCCACAGTTTGAATAGCAGATGGAAGCTTCACAAAACTCAGCAGTAGTTCCACAGCCTCCATAGATATTGCAACACCCATTATTCGGACACTTTGGAGGAGTGGTCCAGCTTCCTGGTGCTGTAGGACCACATTCAGCTAATGGGTTTGCGGTTGGCTTTGGTGGTGTACCAGAAGATAAGCAAACAAAATGCCCCTTTGCAATGTTGTTACAGCCATTCCAGATCAAGTTCTTTGAATTATATGAGTTTAAATTCTCGATAGAAAGAGGATAATATGGGGCAACGATTGACGAACATGTATCTCCTTCCTTAACCTTATATGAAAAGCAAGATCCATCAGAGTTTTGTTTGGGCCTGAAGTCAGGTAAGGTGCCAACTGATTTACAGACAGGTTGTCCGGGTTGTAAATTGTTAAAGTTGATAATGGGGTTATATGCAGATAAGCTGTCACCATCGATTCCAGCAGTTGTAGCTATAGGAACCCCCTTTTGTAATTTGACATAATCACAGGTTCCAGCTTGAGGGTCATTGTTTATAGTTTTTCGATTTGCCCATTTTAAATAACAAAAAGATTTCAGTTTGTAAGTTTTACTTCCCTGATAGGTCTTGAATGGTTTACCTTGCGACCATAATCGGACAGCACGTTGCATATTCTTATAATTAGCAGTACCACCAGTATCTAAAGCAATCCCAAACCCTTTGGTTGGGTCACCATTGACATATTCGATATATAACATACTAGGGATTCCGCTATTGTTAATTTCGTCATAAATCACCTTCATTGCATCACTATTGGCAAACGCGCTATTTTGAACCATATTACCAACCCACATATATCCGACAATATTACCTTTGGAATGACTAAACGATTCACGATTTGGATTGGATTGAAGCTGAGATTTGAATGTAGAAATTGCCAGTAATGCGGCCTGTTTGTTAGCATTGGTTTTAGTACCTTTCCAATACCCGAAGAAGACGTTCGCAGAAAATAGATCAGCATTTTTGCATGTTGTTGTGCTGAATTCTGGTAATGTACCAACTGATTTGCATACTGGTTGGTCAGGTTGTAAATTGTTAAAGTTGATACTGGGGTTGTATGCAGATAAACTTTCACCACCGATGCCAGCAGTTGTAGCTATAGGAACCCCCTTTTGTAATTTCACATAATCACAGGTTCCAGCTTGAGGGTCATTGTTTATAGTTTTTCGATTTGCCCATTTTAAATAACAAAAAGATTTCAGTTTGTAAGTTTTACTTCCCTGATAGGTCTTGAATGGTTTACCTTGCGACCATAATCGGACAGCACGTTGCATATTCTTATAATTAGCAGTACCACCAGTATCTAAAGCAATCCCAAACCCTTTGGTTGGGTCACCATTGACATATTCGATGTATAACATACTAGGGATTCCGCTATTATTAATTTCGTCATAAATCACCTTCATTGCATCACTGGTAACAAACGCGCTATTTTGAACCATACTACCAACCCACATATATCCAACGATATTACCTTTAGAATAACTAAACGATTCACGATTTGGATTGGATTGAAGTTGAGATTTGAATGTAGAAATTGCCAGTAATGCGGCCTGCTTGTTAGCATTGGTTTTAGTACCTTTCCAATACCCGAAGAAGATGTTCGCGGAAAATAGATCAGCATTTTTACATGTTGTTGCAGATTTGGCAATTGAAAACCAAAGCTCAAGGACTAATATCCAGGAGATAAAGTGGAATTTCATAGTTTGGAACTATCAGTATTGTTTTTTTGTTTCTTATTGTATGAGTACTTTGAGGGAATACCACTGGAATTGTGGTTGAATATATACAATTATAATAGCCTCATCGTCACTGTAAATATTTCTTCTCGGGAGATGAATAATAATAAACACCAAGAAATTTCATCTCACGCCTTGAGGCTTTAGACGACTTATCTCTTAGGCGACTGAATAGATCTGGATGTTACATTTGGAGCGACAATTGACTTATCACAAGCTTTGCAGTGTCATTGGGGTTGGAGTAAAAGGAGCTCATAGAATGGCTAGTTGCTATTCCTTATATATAGCAAATAAATATACCATGAAATAAACTTCTCTGCCTGAATATTTTTGTCCAGGAAAGATTGGAAAAAGATTGTCATCATATGTATTTCCACGCAACTCACTCATGCATGAATTAAAATATTTGGAAAATAAAAATTCCTTTTGTTTTTTGCCAAAGGAGTCAAATTATTATGTGTTTTTTTGTTTCTTTTTTTGCGACTTCTCAACTAACCGAACAACACTAAGAAAATACTGCCATGCCAGCTGTCACTTATGCTGAGATAACAAGAAAATAACAAATAATATCGAGGGTTTATAATAAATATTCGTTGCTTGTACTTGCAGCGTGATTCTTTGTTTTGAAATTATTTACTAGATACGTATATTAAATCTCTTATGCTATTGTGGATTTTCTGCCAATGGTGACCGCATTCATTGGATATGAATAAGGAGGTCCCTTGCTCCAGGACCACAGTTGGTTTATCGATTTCCTAATGTATAAATTGTCCTTCGATAAAAAGGATCATTTAGGCCCACGTAAAGATTGAAATTGAAACAGACACACAATTATGTCCAGGCTCGCATATTGATGCTAGAGTTTTATAATCCATTCCGTGATATCAATTTCAAATAACCTCCAAATATGGTCGCTTCTAAGAGTTTCTAACAATCATTTCCGTCTCCTTAATTGTACTGCATTGGTTCCGGATGATATTCCAAGGTTGAACAACCAGTAATTTGGACGAGGATGATGCAGCTTTGGCTATTACTTAAAAGATAATTATACATATTATATTCCAGAGTATTTCATTCATCGGCACTTTTCTTGAAACATCCCGGTGTCATATATTTGCTAACTTAACTTAAACCCACACCGGCAAAGAGACACCTTTCTTTGGTGTTAATATAATGATGCTGATATTGGGTATTTGATAAAATTATCAGCGAAATGCTTCACTCATCGCAAGTGGTTGAGCCAAAATATAAAATTTAGCACGTTTGATCTTTGAGTGGTGATCTATAGTATAATTAATAACTCTTACATTGTAATATCGACTTTTCTCTACAAAATATGTCAATAATTCTAAAAGACCACATTAAACAAATTGAGCGCATCTTTATATATGTGATTTTCCGGAATCAAAATAAGGGTGAAACCCCGGTTTTTACAATTGGTCCCATTCACTTGAGCTTTGTGAAACTAACCAAACAAGTAATTCGACATAACTAAGAACCGAAGTCATTGCATCATACAAGATTACGTGGAAGCCAAGTTTGCGATAATCTCTCCTCTTCTTTTAGAATATTTCTTTGCTTGATCCACTTTCATGAGTTTTGAATTGTTTCAGCCTTACAAGGTTTACCGATCATGGTTGATTTTATTCACTTTGTAGCACAATGATGATCTAGAGTGGAGATTTGAACTCATTCCCTTGTGCCCCCCTTGGTCAATCTAAGTTGACTATGGGACATAATTGTCTATACCCATTTCATGGAATCCCCTCACAAAGTGTTTCGACTGTCGTTTTATTCGCCATTGCTTAGGTGCTCGAATGATTTTGATTTGTTTTTAATCACCAATAAAGGGGACTTTTCTGTAGAATTGAAGAACCAATACCACAAATAGGACTACCAAATTTGACGAAAGCGATTGTGCAATTTCCAAGTTCGGGACGAAGCTTGAAGGCATTTGCATATACTGCTCAAAGAGCAAAATTAGCTCGCAACTCTGAAGACATTTAGTCATACTTAAGCCTCGATGCTAATAATTTTGCCAATCACATATTAGGTATAATTCATGAGTATGCTCTTTAAAATTCGCAATTACAAGCGAAGCCTTTTCTTTTCTTTTCTTGCGCATTTACATCCATTGGTGAAAAATTACCAAATCTAGAAATAAAAATACGATACTTGAATGAGTAGCTCTTGTCAAACTACAGACTCGAAGTAAGCTTTTTAAGTTTTTGTCGGTATCATGTAGGATAGCCATCAGTATAGTATCGATTTCTTTACACCTGTGCAGTCACCAGTGAAAAAACGACCAAGGACCACCTAAGAGGGCATTTGAAGTACTTAAACTAGACAGATGGCTCCATTTCCTGACCAAAAGCAAGGTGCAATCTATCTTCTATTATAGACACTATTTCATTTTATGTTTATAGAGTGTTAACGACTATTTTACAAACTGCTTATCCATTATGTACACGATCTCTTTTTTTATGAATTTCTTTACTATGTTTTCATCGATTCTGATGGGGGGTTTTAATATTATTTTTGTATATATACCTTCTATCACCACCGGGGAGGTATATAGTCCAACTCGCTAGTTGTAAACTCCCAGATTTGTCACTTTTGGGCAATCTTATATTTGATGTTTAAGGAAAAAAATCGGAGATAAATTATCAGATTCCGAGATCCAATAACTCTCCTGGTTATACTGAAAAGAGGATTAATCCTGGAATATGCAGAATTACAACCGAAACAATGGCGGAAGAATTTCAAAATATTGCCACACGTCATAATTACATGTCAATAAGCCGTATCTGACACCAGCAGAATTCCCCAACTTGGTGAATTTAGTAGCACTTTAGTATTCTCGATTTAAATAAGAGCTCCTGCATCCTTGATGTCATGCCGCACCAAGTGTAGAATTAGCGGTTTTCTAGATATCGAAATTGGAAGTTTAAAACGAACCTAGAAGTTTAATTTTCGTGATTGCTATTGTTCCCGTCCAGATAAAGTTTACTTGTTTTAACGATGATTTCAATCTCTACAAGAAACAAAGTACTACAGCATGCGCTCTGAAATCACATGTATAATTAAAGCAAGTCCCACTTGCACTTTCATAAATTAGACAAAGTGGGGGAAACAAAGATTCGGCATTTTAGTGGAAACAACAAGCACCGTCTTCAATTCAAACGTAAAAGGAAGTTCCTTTTTTCTATCAAAATATCCAAGTATTTGTAAACCATTATGAACAAGTTTGATACTAGTTGAAAGGTCGGCTAAACCAAGGTTGGTGCTAAATCAAGAGAATGATCTCATTGCAGAATCTCATTAAACGGCTTGGTACTCGGAAAAATAGCCCAGTGCAAAGGTATTTTGTAAAGGTGCATAAAAAATATAACCGCCAAAAAATATTCCGGTTTTGTGATATAAAATCCAGTTACATATTACCTACAATAGAAGAAAAGCAATTAAACCCTTTGCTATAGTGTTTATTAATACAACAATACAGTTTTTGTGAAAGAAACAAGTATACCAGAATCTCGTGGAGGAACTTATCTTTGAAAGCAATCGATATAAATATAGCTTCAATTCAGCTATAATTCAAACTAGAAATCGTTCCACATATAGAAAATCTCATATATTCGCCATATAAACTCAAGAATGGTTTCTTTAACATGGTTTAAATCAAGGACCAATACTGGTGGACTTGAAGGAAAAAGGTTGAGGGTTAGAGTCACTATATTTGCTGTCATTGGCTTCATGTTATTCGGATATGACCAAGGTTTGATGTCTGGTTTAGTTAGTGCTGAACAATTTAATTGGGAATTCCCCGCCACTAAAGACAACAGTTTGATTCAAGGTGCAGTCACTGCTTCCTATGAGTTGGGGTGTTTCTTTGGTGCCCTTTTTGCTATGTTTTTTGGTGATAAATTCGGGAGAAGACCTTTGATTTTACTTGGGGCAATGGTTTTTATCGTTGGTGTTGTTATTTCAGTTACACCATTTAGACCATATTGGCCCTTGGGGCAATTCGTTGTTGGTAGGGTTATTACTGGGGTAGGTAATGGTGTGAATACTGCTACTATTCCAGTTTGGCAATCTGAAATGTCTCGTCCTGAGAATCGTGGTAGGCTCATCTTGCTTGAAGGTAGTGCAATTGCCGTTGGGACACTTATTGCTTATTGGATTGATTTTGGGTTCTCGTATCTCGATTCATCTGTTGTGTGGAGATTTCCAGTTGGTTTCCAAATGATTTTCGCTTTCATCTTAATATACGGAGTTCTTAGATTACCCGAATCTCCTAGATGGTTGGTCGCAAAAGGGTTCAAGCAGGAAGCTCACTATGTTATGGGTAAGTTGAATGGTGTGCCGGAAGATGATGAAGGTGTTGTTGCTGAAGTTTGTGTCATTTCAGATGCAGTTAATAGACATTCTGCCCCAGTTGGATTTAGAGAATTATTCTCTGGTGGCAAACCACAGCACTTCCAAAGAATGTTGATTGGTGCCTCCACTCAATTCTTTCAACAATTTACTGGTTGTAATGCAGCCATTTATTACTCAACTTTGTTATTTTACCAAACGATCTTCAACTATAGTAACTACAGGTTATCATTGATTTTAGGAGGTGTTTTTGCTACTATTTATACTCTTGCGACTATTCCTTCATTCTGGTTGGTCGATTCCTTAGGTAGAAGGAAATTATTCTTAATTGGTGCTGCTGGTCAAGGTGCTGCATTCACTATCTCGTTTGCGTGCTTAGTCAATAAGACCACGGAAACCGCCAAAGGTGCGGCTGTTGGTATTTTCATTTTCATCATCTTCTTTGCCTTTACCATTTTGCCATTGCCTTGGATTTATCCACCAGAAATCAATCCATTGAGAACAAGAACCGTTGCGTCTGCCATTTCAACATGTACTAATTGGATTACTAACTTTGCTGTTGTCTTATTTGTTCCAAAATTTATTGAAGCTTCTGGTTGGGGTTGTTACTTATTCTTTGCTTGCATGAATTTCTCCTTCATTCCCATTATTTACTTTTTCTATCCTGAAACTGCTGGTAGATCTTTGGAGGAAATCGATATTATCTTTGCCAAGGCACATGTGGAAAAGAGACAACCCTGGAGAGTTGCCGCTACTTTGCCTCGTTTATCGTTACAAGAAATTGAAGATGAAGGTCTCAGACTTGGATTATATGATAATGCTTTTGAAAAGGAAGATCTTGAACACAAAGAGAGCAATTCTATTTCTTCTACGGATAAAGGAAACAATGTTCATGAACGAACCATCAGTGAAGATTAGACAAGCCCTTGTTTTCAGGAAATGACTTTGATAGTTAAATAGAACATTGTAAATTGTATTTCTTAATTAGTTTCAAATTTCACTAAAAGTTCTGTAGGCAATTAGTTGTAAACGAACCAAATGACCTGAAAAAAGAAAAAAAAAAATCAAAGAAAGAAAGAATTCAAAACGGGAAAGAACCGACCTGTTGTCTTCTGTTACCATAAATCCTGGACAGATAGTTTCAATTACAATGGCTTCTCAAAAGTATCTCCTAAGAGCACAAGATTTGATAAACACACATCCATATCTTATGTTGTCTAAATCATGGTGTCCAGATTGTCATTATACTTATAGAATCTGGGAGAGATTCCATGTTATTGATAAAGTTCATATCATTGAATTGGACAAATTTCCAGATCAGAACGAAGCAGCTGAGTTAGAGAAGGCATTCACTGAGATTTCTGGAAGAAAATGGGTCCCCACTATGTTTTTCAACGGGAGAAGATTTGGGACTGAAGCTGATTTGAAGAGATGGGATAGTGAAGATAAGTTGGCGGAAATCTTCAAACAAGAAAAATTGATTTAAATAGGACTACTACATGAATATAGATTGTTATTAATAAAAACAAGAAAAAAAATGTATGTTTAAATTATAGTTCTGTAAAGAAAAAAGAGAGAGTTGAAACAAAAGATGAACCAAAGAAAGAAGAGTTGAAACTTCTTTCTCGAATGATACCTTTTTCAAATTAGAAGTGAAAAAAAACATGACAGTGTTGAACGTAAGTCTCATTTATACAAAATCAAGCTATGGTAAACTTTAAACAGCCAATGGGAAAGAACCAGCCCAAGCGGAGATTTCAGCCTTGACAGATTGTAACTTTTCATCGTTACCGTTAAGAACAACATTCTTGAAGTCCTTTAATTTATTAGCATCCTTTGGCAAGCTAGCTTGAATTTCCTTGGCGTAGTTAACAGCAAAGTCAATGTAAGAAACAATCTTCTTAAAGTCTTCTTCACCTAAACCTCTAGTGGTCATGGCTGGAGCACCAATTCTGACACCACCTGGAACTAAAGCAGACTTGTCTCCTGGGATAGAGTTCTTGTTCAAAGCGATGTTAATCTTTTCACAAACAGCTTCAACTCTGGCACCGTCGATTTGTTTATCTTTAAGAGAAACTAAAACCATGTGAGAATCGGTACCGTTAGAAACTAATTTGTAACCCTTGTTGATAAATTCGTTTTCTAAAACCTTGGCATTCTTTAACACTTGTTGTTGGTATTCCTTGAATTCTGGGGTAGCAGCTTGCTTCAATGCGGTTGCTAAAGCAGTAATGGTGTGGTTATGTGGACCACCTTGGTGACCTGGGAAAACAGAGAAGTTGATTGGGTTTTCCAAATCATAAAGAACTTCTTGACCAGTCTTTGGGTTAACAGATCTGACACCTCTTCTAAAGAAGATCATGGCACCTCTTGGACCTCTTAAGGATTTATGAGTGGTGGTGGTGACAATATCAGCGTATTCAAATGGAGATGGAATAACACCAGCAGCAATTAAACCAGAAATGTGAGCCATATCGACAACAAGGTAAGCACCAACCTTATCAGCAATTTCCCTCATTCTCTTGTAGTCAATTAATCTACAGTAAGCAGAAGTACCAGCAACTAAAACCTTTGGTCTGAACAAAACGGCGGTCTTTTCTAACATATCATAGTCAATTAAACCAGTTTCTAAATCAACACGGTATGGCATGGTTTCGAAATAAGTGGACACAGCAGAAATCTTTCTGGAGTCAGTTTGATAACCGTGGGATAAATGACCACCGTGAGGTAAATCTAAGCCCATCAATCTTTCATGTGGTTTCATGATAGCTTGGTAAACTTGTAAGTTAGCTGGAGAACCAGAAAGAGTTTGGACATTGACTCCCCATTTATCTGGAGTAAGGCCGAAGGCCTTTAAGGCTCTTTCTTGACATAAAGTTTCAATTCTATCAATGTGTTCATTACCACCGTAGTATCTAGCACCTGGGTAACCTTCAGAATATTTATTACACATTGGGGTTCCTAAAGCATCGAAAACAGCAGTGGTGGTGAAATTTTCAGATGCAATCAAAACAATTGAGTGTTTTTGTCTATCAATTTCATCCTTGATAATGGCGTCAACTTCTGGATCAATGTCCTTTAAGTGACCTTCGGTTAATTGTCTGTGAGATTCGGATAAAGCGTATGGCATGGTAATGATGATTAATTGTTTAAAACTCCAAAGAAAGAATGAAAAATTTTTCAAGGAAAAAACCAGCGATGAGAAGATCTTTTTTCTTTTGAGTTTATATAAAAACGTTGAATGAAAATTTTCAATTGATTTTTTTTTTCATCAAAAGGAGTCAAAAAAAACTAAACTTGTTGGAATCAGCAAGAAAAAAATCCGCAGGATTATCAGAGTCATAACTTTAATAACACAAAAACGAGAAAAAAATGAGGAGAGCCATTTTGACTCATAAATCAATCAATCAGTCAGTCAATAAATATAAATATACATCAACTACAGAAATAAATAAAAAAATCATTTCTTTTGACGATCCATTCTATATGTATAGAAGCCTATATTAATGTAATCAAAACAAGAAGAAACAAGAAGAAATAACTTCGTATCCCATACATACAACAAAATGTATTCGTTCAGAGACACGTGTTAAATCCAATGGTGTAACAAACGACAATAAATATGTTCCTAGATACAAGTACGACAGGTATCCTCTCAATTATATTAAAGTAACCCCCCTTCTTCGAATTCTTTTATTCCCAATCTCTCTTTACCAAAACAAAAAAAAAAAGCTTTCCTCTCAATGATCTAAGAGCCTAAAACAAAGTGACTCTTAATCTATGAGAAATTGGTAATTTAGGAACCACAACACAAAGACAACTAATACCATTCAAGATAAACAAATTTAAATTATAACTTGAATAATGGGTACTAATTAAAAATAAACCAATTGGAACTGACATCAAGAACTTTTTACTTGGAGTATATTGATCCCCATTATCTATTTGCTCCCACATAGTCAAATTGTCATATGCACCAGAATTAAATTCAAACGGCGTTCCTTTAATTTGATGAAACATGATATATGATCCTACATTATAGGTTAAATTGGTCAATGTCCATCTCCAATCATTATCTAAAACCCCAGTCAAATTAAAAAATACCTTCAAAAGCATTATTATCACAATATGTATAATCCAAGCACCTTTTTGATGAACCCAATTGGCATTAACATTTGGATTCAATGATTGATCAATTTTTGTATCTAAAGTATCAGGCTCTAAATGCTGGATAATCGAAGAGGATCTTCTTTGCCTTGTAGCAATATGGGCTGACTGATGTGATGGAGTAGGAGTCAACGGACTGGAGTTGCTTCTAGTACGCCCTGGGGAGTGTGAATCACTGGTGGAACGATGTCTTTGCAGAATGGAAAACAGAGTACTGGTTGCCATCGAATTTGATGGTGATGTCTCAATATTGATTGCTGGTGCTAAACGATGTTCATTACCATTAGCCCTAGGTGATACGTCTGTCATTTTATTGATCGGTTCTTTGATTAGCTTTAGCAATAAGTCGGTAAAATGTATATTAATGTTAAAAGGTTTCAAATAGCAAAAGAAGTTAATTCAACTAACAGAAAGAACAGTTTTTCTCGTTTTTTTTTTCTCTCTAGATAAAATCTTCCAAAAAAAAAAAACACTAAAACTGTAAAAATGGTTAAAAGCAAAGAAAAAAAAGCAAACGGAGTTAAAAGAAACCCTTAAAGCCAGATATATATACCAGAACAAAAATCACAAAAAAAAGTGGTAACACTTATTGTGTCTACGAAGATTTGCCTTCAAAAAGGTGGCAGGGTTGCTAAATACGCCGCATTTGTCTCTTTTTAGGATTTAGCAAATGTAAAAACTAATAATTGTCGTTTAAATGTTTCACTCCTTGTTTTTGTTTTTGGCGCTTCATTCATTTTTGAAAATGAGGGAGGAGCTCGTATAATTTTTTTCTTTTGAACAAAAAAAAATCCTTATGTTTGAGATTTTATTTTAAACACTCTATACGATAATATCCCATTACACTGGAACATAGATCCCACCTGAGTGCCACCCGCTTGCTGCGATTGATACCCACTTACCTGGATATGGAGGATTTTTAACCTTTAATGGTTTTATTACCCGCAAACTGTGGGGAAATTCAATCACAGCCTCCTGAGGTTGATGTTCTTGAACCACAATATCTTCTGGTCCTAACCCTAAACATCCACATCCATTAGATTCTACTCCCCAGCTTAATATATCACCGCCATTAGTTAGTGCCAAATAATGGTAATCTCCGATTTCTAACGATTTGATATTTTTCCCTTGTAATTCCTCAATGATTTCTGGAGTGCCGCCTTCTTCGTCTCCATAACTTCGAGCTTGTTCATAATGACTCAAGTGTTTTCGTGACCCAATCAACACTTGGTCGTGATTAGTGAAAACCACAAAATTCGTATAACAACTATTCAATTTTGTAAATGCGATATTCTCAACCCCTTCTTGTTCAGTTTTTATCTTCCAATTGTTAAAGTTCTCCATTGGCTGAATGCAGCTTTTTATTTCATCTGCACTAATACCTGCTTCTCTGTTGGAAAAATTATCAGCATTACACTTAAATTGATATAACCTTGAATCCGACTTCCGAATATAAAGAACACAATCAGCACCAACAGTAAAATCTACTATATCATCCTTGGTAAACGGAATTACCACATATTTTGCGTCCGATTCAAATTCCTTTCTTTCAAATTGTTCTTGCGATAAAGGTTCTCGTGCATACCAAACAACTAATCCAATGCCTAAAATCAAACAACAGGACAAATTCCAACCAGCAACAATTTTGGAAATGTACGCATGGTGAGGTATCCCTTGAAACCTAATCCTAACTCCAATATTGGTACAACAACCAGTGTCCCATGAATATATATGATTAAAATTATCCAAAGCTATGATATGCTGTCTTCCTGTACTTATAGAAATTACCTTTCTGGATTTCCAGTTTTGTCTTGGTGGCAAGAATAATCGAGAGAGGAAATTGGTTTCTTGAATCTTTGAAGGTGGATGGTGAAATTCGGGTATGTCGCTATCCTCTGTATTGGTCTCCGTTGGAAGCAATCTCCTTCTTCCGCCTGGTACTGGGGAACCTGTGGGGCCCGGAGGTGGTGTTGTTGTCCCTGTTAGTTCATGTCGTTCTTCCTCGTTGGAGTTTTCATGTTCGTTTCTCGTGAATGGCATTGGCATCACGCCACGAAGAATTCTTAAAGACCTCCGAGAACCAATAACCGTACCAGTCAGATGGTGTAGAGTATCCAAGGCTAAGGCTCCTGGGTTGGGACGATAATCTTTTCTTTGAGTTGGACCTGGAGTTGCTCCACTTTCATTGTGTGGTATTTTCCAATCAATTCCCGTAAACCACATTTCTCCAGCATTTGTTAATATAATAAAACTAAACCCATTTGCTACGATATCCACAATTAGATGGCCATTGAATTCGACAACATTGGTTGGGATATTTACTGACCATTGATTGGCTCTATATCCTAACCGTCCACCCAGTGGCGACCCCCACGTAAATACTTTCTGTTTGGGATTACAACGTAATTGAAATAATTGTTTCCAATTAAGTTTATCTTGTAAGTTTAAAGTATAATTGTTCTCGTTATTGGTAAACTTCTTGTTATATAAAATCTGATATAATAAAGATGAAAGTTGTGAATGGTAATACAATTCATAAATTGTTTTATTAATAATTGAGAAATTGAATATTTCTTCTGGAGTTAAATAATGTGGTATTTGTGATACTAGAATATCATCGCCTAGGTCAAGTATACTTAGTGTCATGTGTCCGTCAATTTAGTTACGTTGATGTAATTCAACTGAAAGAAAGAAGCAGTAGACGAACATTCACTTTGAGTTTTTCGATCCAGGTACTTGCCTCACAGCCCAGGATTTTTTTTTTTTTCCACCCATTGAAAGTTTGCAAGCAATGCTTGTGTGGAGATCTAAGAGGATATTACTTTTGATACCAGTCCTGCTGCCTGCGTAGATTCTTCTTTAAGGAGCCCTTTCTCTAAATCTTTATGTGCTTTTACCAAAGTGGAAACTGTGCTAAGTTGAAAGAGAACATATGATTTTTGTTTAATGTCGACAAGAAATCTTGGGCATTATAATTATTTGCGTATTCACGAACTGTACATAAGTGGAGAAGTTGGCAAAGTAGTTTCTTCTTTTAATCCTGTAACTGACCTTCTATTAGAAAACAACACATCTCCTGCTTGATCATTATACTGTAGTAAGCTAATGTGGATTGTGAAAGACTTAATTTATCTAAACAAGTAGAGTTCTTGAATTGATTGATATCTGCTCGGCACCAAGAAAGGTAAACATAACAGCTAGATCGTTGTTCGACTCCAACCTTGAAATACTTCGCTTTGAACCGAGTTGGTTTTGAAACCAAACACAATTCTATATCATTGTTGAGTTTTGTATCACCATGGTTGATTGAATTTTTATGTAAATATTTGGTTAAAATTTTCGCAACTGTTCACTAAGTGCAAATATATATATACAAGATTCAAGTATAAATCTCAACCATTTGGCAGAAGGTGAATTTTGCTGCATTACACTGGTTCAAGTCTACCAACCGAACCCAAGTAGCAGTTTTTTCTATCAAGGTATCAAACAGGCACGGCTTTTTTTCCACCTATTTCACATTCGAGGAATCTTGATGATTGCCGAATCTCGACATTTCATTTTTTTTTTCACTCACTACTCGGATCTTACATCCAAATTCGGACCGACTAGTTGTATGCAAAGAGTTTCAACTCAGACTATGCTCTTATAAAAAAGAAAGAAGTTCTCAAGGTCTCAAGATTAATCCTTCAAACCTGAATTCAAGTATGCTAAAAGCATGCCCGAATTAGGACACTACTTTTATAGTAAATCGACAACTTGCAATTTCCCACCTTGTCCCCCAGGTAAGCTCTTGTTATACCATAGTATCTACATATGGACTTCATTAAATTCACCAATTTCTTTCAATTTCCCCCTCTTAAGCTTTATCTAGGTAATGTACAATTTTGATTAAAAAAATTGGTCTATTGCATGCCGCTAGAATTCACATATCTAAGGACCACTCTTGGAAACTACGGGACACTACAGACGCATTGATGTTCTAATAGATTTTCCGCTTCATTATTTTAAGTTTTTTAAACATCAGATTATATAAAAGTTTAATAAATTTAATTTTACAAGATGAACTCAATGTTGCATTGGTACTATGAATTTGTATTTTCTGAGAATAAACCACCATTAGTTCTTGAAGTTCAACAGAAACAATTGCTACATTCTCGGATTGGTTTTCAATGTAAATGTAATGAACTCCTCAGTTTATCATTGTTAAAGTTAAATCGGATGAATTGGACGATATATAAATGATATACATTAACTGCATGGTTCAGTAATATACTTTAATGAAGACAGGCTCATAACCAAAAGAATTATTTAGTCACTACTTTGAAGTTGGCAGAGAGGTCAACAGCTGAAGTAAAAACATGATATTGGATTTGAAGAGTTATTCCATCACAAATTATTTGCTGCATGAGATCCCGATTCATTTTGGCAATTTTATTCAAATTCTCTCAGGAGGTTAACAGCTTAATATTTTCCAAGGATTCTAGCCCTACCGTAATTAGGTTAGCAGCTGGTTATTGTGGTTGGGAACTCCGAAAAAAGATATGGACATCTTGAAATATCATGAAAAAAAAACCCGCTCTTTCTAAAAAAGGTTAGGATAATGCAACACTGTAACCTTGTTTACGATAAAGTTTAGTAAAAAATGAGCTAACCAGGAAAGGTTAATTAACTAATCTATAAAAGTATATGCGAGATGAATAAGTATTTGAGAAAGAACTTCAAATCTCTGCTCAATAGAGGTTGCATAAAAGCTTATTGAATATTTATCCAGAGCAGCAATGCGAACCCCGGATATCACCGCAGTTGCAATTCTTGACCGTACGATTTTATTCCAATATACTAGAATAAGAATGCATAGGGAGCAATTTACTGGGATTCAAAACAAATATAAGCGCTTCTCTTTTCCATTTGAATGATACAAGACAGAAGTTTACACTAACTAACAACATGCTATTACTTTATTTACTAGTTTTTTCTGCCATTGCTTGTTCAAAACAAGTTAGTGGCGTGTTTACATCTTTGGATTCCATTGATTGGAATAATATGGGAAACAACCCATACAGAGGTCCACATGTGCCACATTGGGTGGTTAAGTTGTCGTGGCTTATTGATGGATGCAAAGTTAAATCAGGCGACACTTTCAAATTAAATATGCCTTATGTTTTCCAATTCACTACCACTAAAAATACCATTCAGTTAGGTACAACCAAAAACTCATATGCTAATTGTAACTTTATACCAGGTGGAATGGATCATGACTCTTCGGATTTAGCTTGTACCATCTCTGCTAATGTCCAGAAGTCCACGTATGCTTCAGGTACAATAACATTTCCCGTCACATTTGGGTCCGGAGGCACCATATTCCCAGTTGATTTGGATTATACTGTCCAGTTTGAAGAAGGATCGAACACCATTACCTTCTCTGACGGAAGCAACAAACTTCAGAAAACGGTATCATTTGAGAAAGCTACACCACTCCCTAACTTGGTTTATAAATATAAGGTATGTCCTGTAACCAACCAAGCGTTACTAGCAACAATGGCCGGTACTTGTCCGTATGGGTACCTTAGCGGAACGCTAGGCATGAACATTGTTGGTAAGAATCTTAAGTTTGATTGCGACAATATTCATGGAGGTATCTCAAATGACTTTAACCCATGGTACCTGATGAACACATATTCCACCAACTTCCAATTCAAATTATCTTGCTCTACAACTCAACTTACAATGACTTATCAGGTAGTCCCGGGCAATGGATATAGGCCTTTTATTGATGGTATAGGATTACCAAGCGATACAACCGATAAGACAATAACATATGTTAACACTTACAAATGCAGTGACGGCCGAAGTCTTGAAAATGGTGGTTCCATCACGTGGAAGCAATTCCAAGATGGTTCCAGTTTAATCTCCAGCAGTGGTAAAGACATGCCACCCCCTTTGGACACATGTCCTGACGAGGAGCAATCAACGAGCACTTCTACAACATCCACAATTAACTATTTTATCTTCACAAGCATTAATTCTGCCTATCAGACGTCCGTAACAGGAGGAGCCACCATTAGTTCTTTTTTCAACACTGATAGCTACACCATGAAACAAAGTAATAAAGAAGATTCGCAAGAATCAAACACCGGTGAGGTTGCTTCCGGCTCAGTTGATAGCGATAAATCCGCAGTGAACGATTTAGCGGATCTATGGGCTGTTCTAAATACTGACAATGTAAATACTGTCAACGATGAGGGCAATGATACTAATTTGCAAAGGTTGACAGCTGAAGATGACTCAGATGACATGATAAACACTTGGGATGGAAGGGAGCAAGCAACTGGCAAGACAACTCAGGATACTCCTCATTCAGTTACTGGTGGTGCTGATGTTGATGGTTTGGATACTGATACTACTACTCGAAACACAAAGAATGGCACAACTAACGCAACAATTCATCATTCACCTAGTGATTCCTGCCTTGGTGATTGCACCACTCCTGTTGCTGCAGCTGATAAACCATATGAATCTGAAACTCGCAACACGAATATGAGCTACTTGCATAATGCCGGTGACAATGAGGAAGGTACTGGTGGTGGTACTAGTAGTAGTGAGGAAAATGACTTGGGAGAGGAAAGTGCCACTGAAACTAGGGATGCTACAACAAGCGAGGCTGAGGATAATAGTGATACCGGCACTGACATTGATACTGCAAGCATCGACAATGAAGAAAATAAATCTGCGACCTATGATACAAGCGAACATATTTATTATCCAATTGTTGTTGGTGGTGATGGGTCAGATCTCACCGAATCATTATTCTCAACAACTTCCCCAATACCTATCTCTAGTAATAACCATGCAGGGAACGGTAATGGAAATAGCAATGGCGTTCAAGATATCTCATATTCCACCTATAGAAGTGACGATACTGTTGCAGATTTTTATGGTACCTATATTGGCAATTTGAGCAACATCAATGACGGTAATCGCCAAACTGGTGGCTATATTCCTTATCCCGCTAGTAATGACAATGATGGTGAAGGTACTAATAGTAATGGTGTTAATAATGAGGGCAATGAACCTAGGGAATCAATTGTGGATGTCGTATATATAAGTGCTGGTGACTTTAAAATAACTGGGATAGCTACTGGTGGTGATCTTAACACTAACGAACATATTGAAACTATGAACACAACTGAAATTGACACTTATTTGGTTGTTGATCATACTAATGGTACCAGCACAGGTGATGTCACCAACGCTTATGAAAGAAATGAATCTACAGCGAGTGTCGCAACTGAAGACAGCGCATACACACATACTGCACGTGACCAAGCTGATCTTACTATAGGATATGGAGCTGCATTGGATAGCACCGAGCCCGAAAATAGCACTCCAGATAGGGAAAGTGTTTATGACAGCGCTCATAGAGATATTCAGGGTGATGGTGATGGTATGGATACTGGTTTAGGTGGTGGTGGTGATGGGATCGAAACCGCTGGTGGCGCCTTTGGTGCCACTCTTTCTTTTGGCGGTTATGATGGTTCTGATTCTGAAACCAATATTCAAGGAGAATATATTGTATCTGCAAATACTCATGGTGGTGTTAATGCTTCAGTAGGATATACAGCTGTTTATGGTAGCAATGGAACTGGTACTACAAGTGAACTACTGGAGTATCCACGTATTGGGAGAGATGAAGATGCAAACATTCCTAATGCCACCACGTGTGACAGCATCGAACCTGGAAGTGCGACAAATGTTGAGGAAACCCGAGTTGAAAATGCTGATCTTGGAAATATTGGCAGTACTCAGGTTGAAACCATTTCTAGGTTCAATATTACTGATGATGGTGATTTTGGAAGCAGCTGCACAACCACGCTTAGTAAAAATTCTAGCTATCACGATGATAAAGTCATCCTTGGATATCAAAATTCTACACACAAAGGGCTCGATAATCAAGATTTGGGTGAGTTAACAAATAACAATGGCATTGAAGTTGCACAATCGGGTTCAGATGAACTTCATAGTGACCGCACACATCAAGACACTGCTTTAGCAAGTATTACATATTATGATCTTCAACAATCAACTCCCCATGACAGTGCCCCCACTTTCCATTCAGTCAACAATAACGGAAATGTCACCTTAGCTGCAAACATTCAGGATAGTAGTACTGAAGGGGATCAAGGTAATAGTATTGATACCGATATCGCCCCATTAGTATGTTCTGATCATTCCGATTATTGGCCCAGTATTAATGATGGAACTATGTTCACTATATTAGGAGCGGATACAGAGAATATTGTTTATGCATGTAACGATGATGATTACATTGGCGATGGTGATGTGCCTGTTATCTATCATTCAAATAGCAACGGATCACCGATTAACAACTTTGCAGATAGCGTTGCATATCCAACTAGTACGGATGCCGATGAAACCTTGGGGGATGATCAAGCATCCACAAGAAGCGAGGAAGCATACGGCACCACCAGTCGCATTATTGAAAATACATCCCAAACTGGTTCAAACTATGCAGACACTCTATATTATAATCGTGAGAATGGGGATTGTGACTCTGATACTACCAAAGACCAGTTATTATCATTAACAGCTTTGTATGAGACAGATATTGCACTTGAAATTAACGAATTAAATCCACATGGAACTGGAACTCAATATATTACTTATCCAATTACGAATAGTAGCAGTATTAGGTCTCAACGATCTCATGCTGATGGTTATACTAAAGGCTATCAACAGCTCGAAGCTTCTTCTAGTGATTCCACTACCTTTCCTGGTAAGTTCTATCTTAACTCTTCAGGTTATCCGCGAGAACTGACAGCAAAACACCAGAAAGACACAAATTGTTATGATGGATATGATTATGAAACTTTTACGTCTTCAGCCGGTACTTTAGACATAATTGCCAATGGTTCTGAAGGTTACAATCATGAGTACGGCTCTAACACTGTTATTATAGGCAGTCACAATGCTCACAGAGGGTTAGTTTCCGGAACTGATAACATAATTGATTATCCAAGCTTAAATGAGATTTATGGAGATGGTACTAATGCTTATAGTGCAGTACCAGTGACTAAGAACTATGAAGATACAGCCATTCTTAGTACTTACTCTGAATTCCATGAAAACCTTGCGTACTATACTGCTAATTCAACTCGTAGTGATGCTGGTGACAACTTTACGTTCCACTGTTCTGAAATTAGGGTTCCATCAAAATTAACCTCTGTTAGAGATGATGCTACTAGCACTAATGGTAGAAATGAACCGGGATTTGAAATCAGAACTGAAGAGTCTTCATATCCAATAAATGCTGATGGCAATAAGGGAGGAACCGGTTTCATTGATACACAACGAACAACTAATATTGAGAACACTGCCAATCATAACGGGACGAAGGACTCGGATGACGCATCTGAGGCGGGGATTGTTGATCTGGACATTGACTCAATTCAAAGGGAAACCGAATCAACAGATGTGCAAGTTGTAGCCACTCTGAGCACAAGTAGTCAAAAGCTTGATGCCAACAATCAATGTAGAACTGAAACCATTGCAGCTGAAACTGTTGATGGTAAAGGTACTAATAGTGGTGATTATGAACAAACAGCTACTACCGAAAACAAATGCTGTGCTACCAAAGCTGGTGTCGGAAATTGGGCAGTAAACGGATCGATTGAACATTTTGTACACCCAATTAATGTGGAGGGGTTTAGTGATGAGAAACAGGTCAGGTATACTACCACTTGTGTATTGGGAGCAGTCTCTTACACAACTACATTCACTAATGAAGAAGATGCTACCAAGACTGGTATTGTGAATGGTACTAAGCTTGGCGATGAAATTAACACAGTAGTTACTGGAACTGGTGATGGAGGTAACACGGGTGATTCTGAGGTTCTGTCAACTACTCTCCTTAGACCAGTAATTGGACCAAGTGAAGGTGAGGTTTCATCTCAATGGGAAGGGTCAGCTTCTAGACCCTTCACTTTGGGAACGTGGTTGATGTTTTTTATGGCAATTTGTGTTTAGTTGCAATTGATATTAATATATGCCCCCTAGTTTTTGTCTTTTAAATAAATTTAATATATAAGTTATATGGTATCAGAAATAAATCCGTCTCTGAAAGGTCCTTTATTAGTTTGTGATAGAATGAATTTTTATGCACTATAAAATTGAAAATAGTGATGATGTTGCTACTGTTTTTGTAAGCTTACTTTATATTTAACTTTCATAGAAAATTCATATTCTGATCCCATAAATTGGAGCGGTTACAAGGAAGAGAAAAGAGTATTATCAAGTGAAGGTTTAAGAGTTAGTGCATCAGCATGTTTGAAAAGCCAATATGATCTTGTGTTGTGAAAATGGATAGACAAGGACATTAGACAGGGGATATTCTTTACGAATATTAGTAGTCAAATTGATTAGATATGATTTCAGCCATGGTGTGTCGATTACGGATGAACTGGTGGGTGATGTTGTTTTTGACCTTTGATGTGGGGTTTTCTTTGGTGAAATTACCACAACGCTTAATTTGACGACTCCAAAAAAAGTTAAAGTCAAATCCTCAGCAGCATCCACACTGGAGGTTTATCTTCATCAACACCAAAACAATTAGCAATATCATAAATAATGGATGTCATTGGGAAGACTAATGATTGATTTCATCATATATATCTTTTGTCGCTGGAAAAGGAAAACAGATTCACACCATTAGCAACTATTTCCTTCTTCCATCGAACCACAAAAAAGTTGGGTATCAGCACACAATTGATCGAAGCATTGGTTTAGGGTAGATATCCAAATACAAAAACAGCGATCCTTGCTTCATCAGTACCTCATTATTATAGAGAGACATCACAGACAGAATTATGTTGTTTGGAAAGGAAATAATGGATTGATTGATTGAATTAATTCGAGGGATTTATATTTTCCTGAAAAATAGTCAACAGGGCAAAAAATTTTGACAAGTCATACAATTCAATAGAAGTACCTTGAATAGTGTCAATATGGATGATTACCAAAGTCTTACCAAGATCTACTACTAGTGATAGTATCAATGATTCATATTCTGGGATTGAATGTGGTAGTATCATGGTACAACAGTGAAATTCACGAGTGTAATATTCTGCGGAAATGGTGACTTTATTCACCAGGATATCAGAACATGTGGAGCAACCGGCAGTGTTGGTGGTGGTTCTGACACTGGCGGTGTCAAATATGTTAGTACTACTAGTGGTGAAGGGAACAACCCTGGAGATGTTGGAGCGGATGGCAGTAATGGTACTGATAATGAAAATAAACTTGAAGTGATGTTGCTACTTCCAGCGATGATGGCAGTACCAATAGTGCAGATCATGCTATTCGTGATTAAGGAGTCCACCTCTGACAAGATGAATGAGGTGAATGTACTAGACCCGGAAAATCTGGAATAGAGAATGTTCCTATTACTAATGGTGCCACCTATACCAGCGTTGGCGATGGTACTAAAAACAGAGAAAGTCAAACAGGTGATGTCGAAGGTCTTGGGAGTGGTGATGCTGTTGGTGTAGTCAGAACAGATGATACTGGTGGTTCTGGATCTGGAGATACTGGAATTGAGAATGTTTAATTCATCGCTGACCAGAGACGAGTTTAGCTTGGCAGTAAAATTTCTCTCCCTCTAGGGTTGTAGAAAACAATACCATAACGCTATAATCCCCCATTATTTATTTCATTCAAAACTTAGTGTTAGAAGTCTTTGATTTAATTGTTCTATGTGATTTATTATATGTACATAAAGAGTTCGTTACTTGCCTTCATTCAGTTTTTTTAACATATTTGAATCCATATAAAGAAATTGCAATTTATTCAAGCGTGCGTGGTGTGTTTCTTTGAGGAATGGGGTAATACTTAGCGATAGAACCCCTCGTAAATCGGAATTGGTTACAAAAACCTTGGTTCCTTCATGCATAAGCCGTGTAAACAGCATCTCCCCCTTCTATTTCATTAACGCCGAACAAAATATGTTTAATTTTTTTTTGCAACCAACAAGAATAATGAAATTGCGCTTTACAAGAACCACAAACCTGGAAACCTGTAAATTCTCTTTAGCAATTACGACGTTTTCCCCTGATTTAAAAGGGATGTTTCATTATGAAGCGATACAAAATCGACCAAATCGATATGAAGTTACTCAAGTAAGGAAAGCAAACAATAAACCTAGAAAGTACCAAACTCTTTGATTCATATATATACAAAGAGTCAAACTAATCAACTGAACACATAAATTTCATGAGCTGTGTATCAATACTTGGTTCTTTTTTAATAGCTAAATTCTATGAATCAGCTGAAAGCAATCACAATGCGTTGTTATTGTTTCTCATGCTTCTTAAATGAACCCTTCTCTTTCTAGTTTAATTTTGTTTTGAGGGTTCTTTTAATTTGCCTTACACTTGAATACACTGCAGAATTGAGATGTTTAAATGTCTTATTTAAAAAAGTGAAAAAACCAAAATCCTCACTGATGAATAAAAATACGACAACATGCAATTGAACTTTATTTCTTTTTATAAATCACCATAAAATGGTCACTATTTCGTCTTCTATAAGGTGTTGCTCCTGATTTAATTTGTTGATGCCTTACCATTATCATTTCTGGTGAAAAAAATGATGAATCAAGATATACCCGTTGTTCATACACCATTCAAGTAACTGTAAATCTTCGTGATGTAGCTAATCATCATTCTGCATGGTAGTACTCTCTGGTTTGACGCTTTGTTCCTTTATTCAATCCATCATCGTTGATATGAATTTTTGGTGTTGGTGAAAACAGTTATTTTTATCAAAATCAACCATTATTTGCTGCGACGATTTGGGAGTTTTTGGAGTTGGTTATGTCACTCTGGAGGATAACCTAATGGAATAGACGTTCTATTGATTGATCAACCGGTGTTTTATAACCAACTTCACATTTTGAATACATTGATGATCAATACTTGAAAAGGTCTAATTCTTTCTATGGAACTAGTAGTGGAACTTCACAGGCAGGTCATTCGGGGAAGATTGAGTGATTGATGAATGCTGATGGGCATTATGTTGGTAAGGAGCTAGAAGAAATGGTGGTGCTGGTGCAACTGATTGTTTTTTTTTACAGTTCAAAAATTCAACAGGCCACATGTTTTTTTGCACAATAATTTTTTTTATACTCGAAAAGACTAACAATAACAACAACACATTCATCATCCATCTATCACTACAAAGAATATGAGAGCTTAGATTGAATCTAAGAACGTGTAAGGCTACATCAACTGAGTATTATCAAAGAATCTACTTTTATTCACTTCTATTAAGATCTATCGGGCAAGTTATACCATTCCTTTATCTTTTCCGAAAAATTAATAGTCAATTCATCTAATTCCAGCATATGTTGGGCATATTCAGCTTCTTGTTCTTCACTCAATGCCCTACTTTGAGGATCAAACTTGAT